>JAOVYX010016886.1:0-23510 GCA_035668315.1 Drosera spatulata | reverse complement strand
ACCATATTTGATTTAATTAATCAAATATTTTCTTTCTTTTAAATATATAACTTTTTGGTACGATTTGTTTTAAAAATTGTAACGTTATATATTTGTCTCAAAACTCCCAAATTTCTTGGGTATTACAATAAGGGTTGTTGAAAATATTGCATCTTTGTAATTTTATACTGTAAGTTGAAAATCCTATGATGTAAATTAGTGAATGTGTACAATCAAGTTTTTAGTGTATTTTATAATTAAAATTTGATGGTATACATTCAATAAGTTACAACATAAATTTTTCAAGTTACAATATAAATTTTTCAATCGACAGTTTGTAGCAGATACTACGCTGTATTTTGCAGCACCAACGACATGTCCTATATATATATGATGTAATTATTATGTCACGGTTTGAAATGGTTCGATGAATGAACCAATGACTCATCCGCCGGTAGAGTTTTCCGGTTCGATGAACAATCTGCATTTGAAAACATTGCTTTTTTCTATGCAAACATCCTAGTCTCGAAACTAATTGTGGTATCTCCCTATCAATTAGTCCCTCATAGGAGGGATTGAGTCAGGTATGAGGAATAAATTATGCTCCCTCCAAAAATGCATAGAACCCAAACAAACCCAAAGAATTAAAACGGACTATTAATTTTATCCCTTCCCTTTAGTCCCTAAAATACACACCCATATAACATTCTGAATCAATTCACTTATTACAAATGAGTTTAAGTCGGGATAATAGAGGTTCAACAATATATAATACTACCAATTAAATGTTGCTCAATGCTTGAATAATTTCAGCTAAATTAGCTGCCTACTTTTTTTTCCCATGATTTGATAAATAACGAGTGTAAAGTAAGTTTCCAATTCATAATCTCTAATCAATTCCATATAACATGGTATGATACCATACACATGAAGTATAAGACCAAAAGTTCAAAGTTAAGATAGAGGCTCAATATTATTGTGTTGAGGAAAAAACAGATGTGTGACATGACACATGTAAAGATAGGTGTAACAAACATGAAAAATACAATAATTTGATTTGCATGATTTTTTACATGTGAGTTGAATATTTGATAGTTTTTCTTAAATCATGAAGTTTATTGTATCAATTGAAAGATGACTTAGTGAAGATCACTCTAGATAAATGCTTGGAATTCTTTGGTTCCACAATTTATCAAAGACAGAAATGTTACATTATTTTTATATTTTCTAAAAAAACAATGTTGTATTTTTATGGGACATAGAAAATATATCATACTACTCGAGGTAACTTTGATTCATGCTACCTGGAATCATGTGCTGCCATTACTATGCATGACCATAGTATAAGATGAGGATATATTTATAGAAAGAAGACTATTGTGTAGGATTTCTATTATAGTTGACCAACTTATATTTTTGTATGTATTGGACTAAAATCACAGCATGTAGCAAGCTTGATAGAACTAATTATTAATATTCATTAGAGTATTAATTGGTCAGTTTGCTTGGTTGAATAACTAATCATCTACACAATGTTTTTAGAAATCAATACAATTGTTTGATTGCTGGTTCGAATAAACGGGCTTTATGGGTTTTTTTGGTACACAATAATTGTGAACCTATCGATTAAAGACTCAAAATCATTAAGCCAAGAGTCTATGAGAAAATATCAAATGACATCTCATGGATGACTAAGTTAATTACCTCCTAAGGTGATGAGAAGTGTCTACAATGTAAAAGATGAATAATATTCAATAAATACTCTCATTTACTACGTAAAAAGGGAAGATTCTCTGAACCTCAACTCAGTCATTGATCTCCAATTCTAGATCGAGACTGACTTAGGCTTTGGACCTCCCCTCGACATACAATGGGATAATAGGGAGACCAATCTTGGTGGACCTGAGGGTGACTATAACCTCATGCTATCTCAGTTTGAAGTTCCCAATCCCAAACGGCGAAGACAACATAAAAAGAAGCTAGAAAGAATCCCAAGGCTGCTACGATGCGACACTCAATCAAAAGACAAGCGCACGACGGGAAGCTTTTCCCCTTAATTTAGATCCCCGAGACCGGTGGAGCAAGTTGAAGTCGTTCCTTTGGAGGAAGCGAACCCCAACCGGACTGTTCGAATCGGGGCCGAACTGAAGGAATCGACCCGAGGAGAGCTGACCCAGTTCTTGAGAAGCAACTCGGATGTCTTCGCCTGGGGAGCCGAGGACATGCCATGGATCGATCCCGATTTCATAATGCACCAACTCTCGATCAACCCGAAAGCCCGACCTATCAAGCAAAAGAAAAGGAGTTTCGCGCCCGAGAGGAATAAGGCCATCACTTAGGAAGTAAACAAGCTCCTTGGCGCCGATTTCATCAGGGAGGTCAAGTATCCCGATTGGTTGGCCAACGTAATCATGGTGAAAAAGACAAACGGAAAGTGAAGGATGTGCGTCGACTTCACCGACCTGAACAGAGCCTGCCCAAAGGACTGCTATCCACTATCCCGAATTGATCAAGTAGTCGATGCCACTTCTTGATACGAACTCTTGTCCTTCATGGACGCGTTCTCAGGCTACAACCAGATACAGATGGCTCCTGAAGACAAGGTCAAGATCTCCTTCATCACTGAAGGAAGGACCTACTACTACAGGGCCATGCTGTTTGGACACAAGAACGCAAGGGTCACGTACCAGAGGTTGATCAACGAGGCTTTCGAGTCATTGCTAGGGAAAATCTTAGAGACGTATGTAGATGGCATGCTCACCGAAATCCTGAAGTCAGCAACCCATACTATCGATTTGGAGAAGACTTTCAAGGTCCCTAGAAGCTATAACATGTGACTTAACCCAGCAAGTTCAACTTCGGTGTGAAGTCCGGGAAGTTCTTTGCATACATGATCACTAGTAGGGGCATCGAAGCGAACCTAGCAAAGGTTAAAGCCATCCTGGACATGACCCCCCCACTCACTAAAAAAAGAAATCCAGAAGCTAAGCCGAGCAGCACTTAGGAGGTTCATCTCCCGAGGCTCAGAATGAACTCTATCGTTCTTCAAAGCACTGAGAGGAGCCACCTCGGGTCTGGAATGGACCCCGAGTTGCCAAAAAACCTTTGAAAAACTTAAGAGTTATCCTAGAGAAATGTCACTGCTGACAAAACCAGAAGTCGGGGAAGAGTTACTTGTCTACCTTGCCGCCCCAGACAACGCCGTCTCTACAGTTCTACTCAGGATGGAAGTAAGCAAAAAGCGATCTACTTTGTAAGCAAAGTATTACACGATGCTGAGACTAGGTACTCCAGAGTAGCGAAGCTGGCCCTAACACTAGTAAGTGCATCATGGAAGCTTTGTCCCTACTTTCAAGCGCATCCTATTGTAATAGTGACTGATCAGTCTCTAAGGCAAGTCCTGTACAAGCCTGAACTCTCAGAAAGATTAAACAAATGGTTAATTGAGTTGAACGAGTATGATTTGAGTTATAAACCCAAAGCTGCAATCAAAGCACAGGCCCTGGCAGACATCCTGGTAGAGTGTCGGTTCACCGATCTCCCGACTTCACAAGGTCAGGAAGACCGGGTTGATGAATCCAAACCATGGAAGATCTACACATACAAATCATCAAATATAAAGAGGGCAGGAGACGGGGTACTTCTAGTCACCCCTATTGGATGGGAGTTACCTTGTGCAATTGAACTTCAGTTCGCCGCCACCAACAACTCGGGCGAATATGAAGCCCTGATCTCAGGACTTTAGCTGGTCAGACACTTAGGTGCTTCAGCAGTGAAAGGCTATACTGACTCAAAGTTAATGGTGGAGTAGATGAATGGTTTGTGCGAAGTCGGGAAGACCATGAAAGGGTACTGACAAACAGTCCCAAGACTACCTCGGGAACTTTCCGTACTCCAAGTGCAGCAAATTCCCAGGGGGGCAAACACGGTGGCCGATCGCCTCAGTCGATACGCCCAAACAGGAGAGAAGCCAAGCAAACTCAGGTACTATACCGAGGTAGTTGTCGCTCTGAGGTTACATCAGGTCGGGAAAATGGAGGCAGTTCCCCTGGACATCAATCCATCTTGGATGGACGACATTTGCACTTATATCTCAAATGGGACGCTCCCCGATGACCCAAGGACTGCCCTTAAAGTCAGGCGTAAGGCTCCCAAGTTCGTGATGATGGGTGATGACTTATACAAAACAGCATACTCCTCCCCTCTTCTCAAGTGCATTTCCAGAGAAGAAGGCTTAACCATATTGGTCGAGCTGCATGGCGAAGACTGTGAAAACCAACACGGGAGCAGGACTCTTGCCCATAAGTGCCTAAGGTAAGGATATTATTGGCCAACCCTGCAAGCTAACTCCACCTAGCTCGTGAAGCGCTGTGATCGGTGTCAGAGAACTGCCGACCTCATCAGATAACCCGCCTCAGAGATCACCACCAAAGAAGCCCCATGGTCTTTCGAGTAATGGGGAATCGACATCATCGGTCCCTTTCCCTTACCAACAGGACAAAGAAAATTCATGATAGTGACAGTGGAATACTTCACGAAGTGATAGAGGCCGAGGTCGTGCCAAAGATAATTGACCGAGCTGCCACAAGGCAAAAACTTTATGGAATTCTGTTCGAAGCATGGAATTGTGCAAAAGTCTGTCTCGGTTAAACACCTACAGTCCAGCGGACATGTGGAGACAGTGAACAAAGAAATCAAGAAGGCTTTGTCTAGAAGATTGACAGAGGCTAAAGGAAGATGGATCGTATAGCTCCCTGGAGCCCTATGGGCATATAGAAAAATTTCAAAAAGATCCACAGGAGAATTCCCATACGCTTTGGCCTTTAGTGTGGAAGCGGTGGTTCCAGTGGAGATCGAGCATCCAAGCCCAAGGATAATGAGTTTCCTGTCTAAAAAGAACTTGCATCTAATAAGGGAGGAGCTCGACTTCCTGGGGGAAAAAGGGAAGCTGCACTGACCAAAGTCCGAGCTTACCAATAACAGGTATCTTGGTACTTCAGCAAAGAACTCCGAAAAATGGGCTTTGAACTCGATGACCTAGTACTCAGAAGGGCCAAGTTTGATGTCCGTCAAGTTGAAGGAAAACTCTCAGATAAGTGGAAAGGACCTTACCGAGTTAGTGATGCGTTAACTCGAGGGGCATACAAGATCTCCAGACTCAATGAACACTCACTACCAAGGACCTTCAATGAGGACGACTTCAAATTCTACTATCCAGGAATGGCTATAAAGGAAACCCAAGTCGAGAAGCCTATGAAGCCAAGGGAATGGCTATAAAGGAAACCCATGTCGGAAAGCCTATAAAGCCAGAAAAATGACTGTAAAGAGAACCTTAGTCGGGAAGCCTATAAAGTCAAGACTACACTATGAAGAAGTCATGTAAACCGACTTTTAACTTAAAAATCTTTTTGATACAATAAAGTCAAGTCGGTACTCGATGGGTTGTCCTAAAACACTGCTAAAAGTTCAACGAAAGTAACAATAGAAGTAAAAGGCACACTGAGTTGGTGAAAAGAAAATTCATTAATTAAAGAATCGGTACAAAGGGATAGACCCCCGAGGTTTGAGCTCCTAGGTTCCTATATTACATATTCAGGTTTGCCATGGGGGTCCCGAGGTGCCAGTCTCCTCCTCTTCATCCGACGAGACCTCGGCCGCCTCCTTCTCATTCTCCATGACCTCCCAAGCCTTTTCCTCTACTTCAGTGAAGGCCCGACCCTTTTGCACCCATCTGTTTGGGCAGGAGATAAGCTCGGTATAAGGGAGCTCGGACAGGAGTTTCTTCTCTCCAGAAACCTTGAGGTTGGCCTCCTACAACTTGAAGATCTCCTTGAAGGCCATCTCACAGCCCAGGTTGAAGCCATTGTCGGCGTAGTCTATCTTGATCTCCTTCCTTCAGGCACAAAAACCGGCCTGGGCCGACTTCAACATCGCATCAAGCTCGGAGTAGCCTTTATCCAGCTCAGCTATCTTGTCATTGATGTCCTTGATCTGATCATCCCGAGCAAAGAGTGCGGTCATCAAGTCCTTAATCGACTTGTCCTGCCCCATGATCCTCAGCTAGGCAGCAACAAGTTGAGCCTCGGCCTCTTCCTTGGTTGCTCAACAAGCTGAGCCCTAGTAGCAAGCTGGGTAGCCCCGAAGATCGATCCTCGCTTGGTTGGCTGTCTTGGCAGACGTCTCCCAGTAATAGACCAGTTGGGAACAATGGGACACCGCCTGCGAAGGTGACAAGGGAATAAGGTTAGCGAGTCAAAAGAAACTCGGAACAATAGAAAAAGGCAAGCCAGAACGAAACACTTACCCAAAAAAGGACATTGTATGTTTCCCGAGCGAACTCGACCCGACCCTGCTTAGCACACTCCTCCCTATCCTAGGGGAGGACCATGCTGAGCATGGCTTTCCGATCTTAGAAGTAGGGTGAGTAACAGGAGATTCCAAAAGCATAGTACCAGTACGACCGATAGCATCGTCCTTGGGGAGGACCGTGCTGAGCATGGCTTTCCGACCTTAGAAGTCGGGAGAGTAACAGAGGATTCCGAAAGCACAGTACCAGTATGACCGATAGCATCGTGCTGGGGGAAGAAGGTGGTGTCAATGATTCCATCAAGGGGCTCGATGGAAGTTATCCGAGCCCTCATCTTCTCGTAAATTTCCTCCTTTGACAGGCCGATCACATATATTGGAGTACCGCAAGTAGGAGGAGGAGCGTCAAGGGAGGCACCTCGAGCATCTCCTCGAACTCTTCCCGAGTTCCTTCTTAGGTGGAAGACTCAAGAATATCTGACATCAGGGATCTCCGCGTCGACCGTTTGACACGTTTAATTCTAGGGCCTGCAGGGGCCCTCACAGTTGAGGCCTCTTTCCTAGCCTCGGTCTCAGCCTCAATCGGGATCTACATGGGCAGGAAAAGCCTGAGGAGCCTGCTCGGAAGCCAGATGCTTAGCCGCCCTCCTGACATTCCTCTCAGCCATTGACACCATCTTCTCAGTAGCTGCAAATCCAAAAAAAAAAAAAAAAGGAAGAAGAAGAAGAAGAAAGATAAGGTTAGAACTCGGCCAGAAAATATCCCATGTTGGCAAGATAGTAAAGTCGGGACCCATCGAAGCCATACTTCACCAGCTCCTCTTCCGTCAAGATGTCCTCACAGAGGAGCATTATCTCTCCCTCTGAGGTCTTCTTCCATTCCACAAGAAGGTTATAAGTCTCCGTCTCGACATAGGTAATCTCACACCTTTTCAAGGCCTTAATGTTTGGCTCTCGACCCACCGACTTCGGAAGGGCCAAGGTAATCTGTCCTTACATTCAGCCAAAAGGAACCTGGACTTTCAACCCTTGTGCTCGTCGGTAATTTTGCTCAAGAGTTTTAGATAAGAGAACGAGACCAGACTCAATGAGCCGGTCATGTTTTGACTGACGTGGAAGAAATTAAAAAAGAGTCGGTCTTGTTGTTTCTAGTCGGATACGAGAGCAGATCCTTGCTTTCGTTCGGCATCTGTATTCAAAGGAATCGGGAGCTAGACCAAAGCTGGATTCTTTGAGTCTACCAAGGATCAGTGCAGATGAGACCTTAAACATTGAAATTATTGTGACCAAGGAGGAAATTAAAGTGGCTGTTTAGGCCTGTGATGGATCGAAAGCACCTAGGTTTGATTGATTTAATTTCAGCTTTGTTAAGAAATGTTTGAATTTTTTGGGCAACGAGTTCTGTAACTTTATCCTGCACTTTTTTCAGACTTGGAGCTTGCTAGAGAGGATAGGAGTGACCTTCATTACCTTGCTCGCCAAGGAGCCGGGTGTTATTGAGGTTAATAAATTCAGACCGATTAGTCTTATTGGGTCCGTGTATTATGGTCATTTCGGAGAAACTCAGAAAGAGCCTTTATAATGCCTTACAACAACCTTGAAATCTCTTCAAGTCAGAAACAAATGAAAAGTAATTTAAAAGGTATAAAATAATTTGAAAACGCAAGAATCTATCAAAAAATTCTTAAAATGGTCTTAAAACACTCAAAAACATATGAAAATGATAAAAAAAACATCATAAATACAATTTGAATCTCTTAAGAACCTTAAAACCAAGTGAAAAAGGATGACAAACATTATAAAATAATCTCAAATTTCTTCAGAATGTAAAAATCTATCAAAAAGAGTCTTGAAATAATCTTAAAACACTCAAAAACGCATGAAGAGGTTAGAAAAAAAATATAAAAACAACTCAAATCTCTTCAAACCACTCTAAAACAAATGAAAAGTGATAATACCATAAAACAATATCAAATAACTAAAAAAATATAAGAATCTATCAAAAGAGTCTTGAAATGACCTTAAAACACTTAAAACACTTGAAAAGATTAAAATCACAATAAAAACAAATCAACTCTCCTAATTACCTCAAAAACAAAAGGAAAAGGATAATAAATATCATAAAACAATCTCAAAACTCTTCAAAACACAAGAATCTATCAAAAGAGTTTTGAAATGACCTTAATACACTTAAGAATGAAAACCCATATTGACAGGAAGGTTGTGCACGGCGTTGACTAATATTATCGGAGAGACTCAAACTACATTCGTTGAAAAGCAACAAATTCTAAATGGGATGCTTATTGCAAACGAATGGATCGTTGATTTGAAAAGATGGAGGAAGAAATCATTTTTGCTTAAGCTTGATTTTCAAAAAGCTTATGATAGCGTCGATTGGAATTTTTTGGACGAAGTGTTGGTAGCTATGGGCTTTGGTGATCGTTGGAGATCATCTTCTGCTTCTGTTTCAATTCTTGTTAATGATACCCCGATGAAGCCGTTTAAAATGAAATGTGGATTGAGACAAGGAAATCCTTTATCTCCGTTTCTTTTCCTGTTAATAGGATATGTTTTGAACCGGATGATGAACAGGGCAATTGATGAAGAATTAGTGGGCATGTCGCATTGGTCGAGGGGGCATCTGTCTTTCACACTTACAATTTACCGATGACACTGTGATCTGTTGTACGATGGATAAGGAATTGATTATGAACATCAAGAGAATTTTTATCTGTTTCTTCTTTTTTACAGGACCACGTATTAACTTCTCAAAGACCATCCTTTTTGGAGTGGGAGTTGATGAAGCTGAGACTTGTGATGCTGCGAGAAGTATTGGATGTATTACTGGAGTATGCCAACAGTATACTTAGGACTTCCTCTTGGAGCTAATCTTAGGTCTCTGAAGACTTGGGGTTTAGTTCTTAAGAAATTGCGGGAATTTAGGAATCTATCAGCACGGTGGTTGGAATTTATTGCTCAAGTCCTCATTTGTTAATCTGCCCCTGTATTGTCTCGATTTTCAGAATCCCCAAAGCGATTGGTAAGGAGATTGTGTCAATCCAGAGAAGTTTTTTTTTGGGCTGGGAATAATGAAGGGAAGGGGATACCCTTGGTGAAATGGGAGATTCTTGAAAGAGCTAAAGACTTTGGAGGATTAGGTGTGGGTAATATAGTAGAAAAGAATGCAATGCTTCTATTTAAATGGTGGTATAAGTTCATGGACTAGGAAAAAGCTTGCAAGGCTTGCAAGAACGGGCAACTTGGACTGATTTTCAGAAGATTAAGCATGGAACGATTTGGAAAGATATTATTTCCCTGCCTAGCCTGGATTCAAATTTTAACTTGATTGAACGAGGTTTTGCCTAATCCATTGGATGTGGAGATAGGACTCATTTTTGGGAAGATATTTGCTTAGGATCTCGTCCTCTCTGTCAAGAATATCCACGGCTATATACCATCACACAACAGCGCAACTCAGAGATTAGAAATATGGGATTTTGAGATGAAGGTGTCTGGGTCTGGCAATTTGTATGACGGAGAGAACTATGCGAATGGGAGAAGCTGCTATACGATGGCCTGGAGAGGCTACTGGAAGGGACTTCTTTGTCTTGTGATAGGCGTGACAGACTAATGTGGAAGTTCAATCCTGATGGTGAGTACAGTGCTAAATCGTTCTGGTTGGAGAGGCAGAGAACCAAGGGTTACGTGTTATCGAGACCATCAAGGGAGTTTGGTGCCGTCTTGTGCCACCAAATGTGTAAAGGAATTATTTCCTTACAAGATGATGTGTGTCCGTTTTGTAATGAGGCTGCCGAGGATCCTAAATATCTATTGATGCTTTGCACGCCAGTGTGAAGGATATGGGGGGATTGTCTTGTTTGGTGGGGAACGGATTTTGTTATGCCGGCTGATCTCATGGAGATGTATGAAGTTTGGTCAAATGTACCATGGAGGAAGGAGAGACGTAAGGTATGGGATCTTTATTCTTTGCAATGATATGGACGATATGGGGCGAGCGCAATCGCTTGATTTTTTCTGACAAAGTTCTGAGGTGGGGAGAAGTGACTTGGTTGATCTTAATGCGGTTTGGTTTTGGGTTAAAGTTTGGTGGTCGGACTTCCCGTTTGATGTTAATTCATTCGTGCATAATTACAGTTTCGGCAGCAGGATTGGAGTTAGGAGATTGCGGAATTAATGGAGGAGCACCATGCATCAGGTTGTGTTCGATATTGTTGTTGTAGCTCTTATATTGATTTGTTTGATCAGGTGTGATATCTTGGCTCTGAGTTTTTGATTTGGTAGGCTGGTTTTGTTCGTTCTGTTGTTTTAGTCGAGTAGGTGTCCTTTGTTTATTTTGCCATGGCTGTTGTAAACGATCCTGTGCGAGGATCTGGCAAAATCTTGTACTTTCAATTATCAAAAACAGAATTAAACTTTTTGATTCAGTAAAATTAAATTAAGCTAGGAAGACTAATATACCAGTGTAGAAACCTATCGGTAACTTATAATATAAAGAATTAATTTGATTAACCAACTTGATGGCTTAATCCTAAAATACAAGTACATGGTTATCATGTACACTTAACCGTCTTTGTACCAATTTCAACGCGTTTAGATAATTTGTATTCCCTCCGTCCCATATTATAGATCATATTTTTTTATTCGCATCGTTTCAAAATATAACAAACATATCACCCATATCTCCTTCACTCTCATTCTCTCTCCTAAACCTTACTTACACCCTATTATTATTCAAAACATACTTTTTTCCATAAAAAATCGTTGGTTGGATCAAAGTGTTCACTATATTTTAGGAGGGAGATAATATTAGCGAAAATAAATACATTACCACCAGCTAATTCAAATGGATTAGTAAAATTATTTTATGGCAGTTGACATTTACATTGAATTTGTTTATGGTCGCATGGTTGACATATGAAGCAGTTTTAATTTTAGTTATTTTTGAATTCACGAAATCGAGGAAGTATTCCAAGTCCAACTCACAGAGATTTAATTACATTGTCTTTTTTTCTTTTTATAATTCAAAACATAAATACTCTCTTCGTCCTGAAAATATTGAAATGTTTTGACTTTATACGTATGTCGAAGTAAAGTTTGGCACGCATACAACGACGTTCAAACGTTGTTTTTTAATAAATTTATCGTAAAACATCAATGATTGTGTAAGTTACATATTTCAACTTAATACATATTGCGGGATGATCAAACATGATTTGATATAAAAATGAGATTTATATTCATATATATAGAATAATATAATATATGTATATGTTGTAATTAATATCACACGAAAGGAGATGTTTTATCTTTCTTATACTTTTTAATAAATAGGAATAATTAAATTAATCTATCTTTGCTTCTTAGTTATATTTGATGAAACCTCCCTCTTCTGCTTCTTTTTTTTTTTTTTTTTTTTTCTTTTGCCACACTATGATGTGCACGATTCCAACACAAACAGATACCAAAAGGTAAAGAAGTACAGAAGAATTGTCCTTCCATTTGAAAAGCAAAGGAAATGAAATATCCAAATTGTCCTTCATTTGAAAAAAGAATATGAAACATATCAACAAAAAAAAAAAAAAAAAGAAAGAAAGAAAAAGAAGAAGAAAGAAAGAAAGAAACATATCATACTTGTTTTGGATACGAGAGAACACATATATTACTTGAACTAATAATATATAATATACTTAAAATATGTTTTTTGAAAAAAAGAAAGACGGAAAAATAAAGGAAAAATAGGACTTGATCCTAGCTAGATCTGACTTGTATATGGTAAAATATACAATGTATGATCTAAATGGTTGACCTATAGATCAAATGATCAGCATAACCTTATAACTTAAATAGTTGTCAAGAATCTAAGCATAGGTCATGCTTCCATCGAAGTACACAAATTCAAACCATAGAACAAGTAAACAATTATGAAGACTTTGAGATGAGAACTCCAAACCTTTCTCTATATCTTTTATCAATGTATTCTTTCAATGTTTACCTCATTAAGTATAATAGAATATACTCTTTTTCAATGCCAAGTTTCATCGTGTTAGATCGTTCCATTTGTTATATTTGCCATATTCAAATTAACCCAGATATTCAAATCTTGATGTTATTTTGTTTAATGAAATGATTATGGGCTTTAATTCTTAAGGATCCATACAAATTTAAGGTTTGGGAACACTTACTATACATACGACATGATACATCAGATAAAGGTGAAACAGTGTCAGTGGTTCATTAGGAGATGCTAAGTAGCGTAGGATGTCAAGTTATATTTTAAAGTTAACAACAATAATAATAGGAACAATTCAGATAATCTCATGAAAAAAGTCCTAAAAACATTTCAAAGTTATATACAACTTTAATATTTATGAATTCGAAGAAAAAGGAATCTTGAAATTGGAAACTAAGATTGATCAAGTCGCATCTTAACTCAGTTGTCCTGATATAAACAATTGCACAATCATAAATTCTAGCCAATATATTGGTTGACTATCTTTCCGATAAGAAATTAGTAAGATGCTACCATGTATGAGATACGTAATTAATTAACCAACCTATATATTTCTTCTTGTTCAACTTGTTTATTTTTCCTTGTGAAATGTCTGATTTCATTGAATTATAATTCTTTTTGTTTATCCATTACATGAATCAAGGCCAAAAGTTGACAAAGTGATTTCAACCTAATTAGAAGGTCAATATTAGTTAACTTATTTAATTGAGGAAATCAACTTTCTGGATCCAGTTACAATGTTACTGATTAATTTAGCAATTTGATAATGATCAATTGATGAGAGACACAACTGGATTGACGTCTTGCAAGATGCTCAAACTTGAGACAACATTTCTTCCTTTTGACTTATAATTTTGTACAAATGGAAAGGTTGTCAACAATTTTTGATCGTATGATTTCATTTTTGATTTATTTGGATTTTCTTTTGCATGAAAAAGAAAATCGAAATAGGTGTCTTGTTGACTATGATATGTCATATTTTAGCAACCTCATATGCAATATGGGTATGAGATAAGAGGGTAATTGAAACTAAAATGACAAAAATAAAGACAATAATTTAAAGAATCTTGTCAAAATATGTGGTCTAGTTTTAATAGAAATTCATTACTTTTGAATTATTTCAAAAATATGAATAACTCAAAAATACATAGATTTAATAAAAAATTATTCATCATTATATCAATCTGTTTGTCAACCACGTACAGCAATCCATAGATTTGAACATGGATGGTTGAACATGGTATAAGAGGTCAACGGCGTGGATCCCTAAACAACATTGGTCTCATAATTAATTAGTGTACCCGAAGCTTGCTAACATGATCCTTGATTCAGCATTAGATTATATCAGCTGATTTAACTTTGGTACAGTGTTTAAACAAGTCGTTAATAAAAAAAAAGGGTAATGTTCAATCTAACGAAAAATAGTTTAGCTTTGCTAAATCCACATCATACGCTACAAGTTATGATCAAGTCATGGTTTGATAATGCAAGTTTCTTAACATTATTTCATACATGCCATCATATATATTATCAGAAATTATTTGTTTTGCTAAGTTTATCCAAATTAATTGCAATTATCTTGTTTCATTGAATGTCCAAGTTGGATTCAGACTTTTACCAATGATGACTAACAGCAGTTCATTATAATAATGATTATCTAATTAACAAAATTGACCACCTCACCAAAGTTTTCAACTTTTTTTTCCGATTAAGTACGGAAAACAAAAAAGTTCCAAATGTAACCCCCTCATAAACAATATTCCCGAAGTGGTAGCATCTAGGGTTGCGTAGGGAGAAGAACAGCGTCTCTCAATGGGAAAGACTTTGTGTGTCTTTGGCTTGCTTAAAGACTCATGGAAAGACGCCGTCCGTCTTTTACTATGTTATTTTATATTTTTTTTTTAATTTTGTGTTGTTTTGTCCTAGTTTTTATTTTGTAAGGCTTGACTTAATTTTTACTTAGTTTTGATCCTAATTTTAATCTCACTTGTGATATTTATTTTTTGGATTCGTTAATAGTTTAATTGCATAACATCGTTTATGTAAATGAAATCCTGAATCATTAGATAAGACTACTATTTATTCATTATAAAAAAAACCTTAAATATAATATTTTTCTAATCTCACTTAGAAAATACATAAGCTAAATAAGATAAGAGAAAACACAAATAGTTTATAAGATAGTACAACAAGTTTCAACGATCTTAATTAAACTTAGTTCATATCCAGGGATAAGGAATATCGGTTTTGTTCCGTCTTTCATGTGTTCCTGAAGAATTTCTCCCAACCCCTTTTTTGTCCTAACCGTTTGATACCACCAACGATTCATATTGGTATCTTTATAGACGTAAAAAATCACCGGATCTGAACATGTAGTTTTTTATGCTATAAGATCTCCCTCTAGAAAAGCCATGTAATCCTTTGTGGATTGAAGTTTCTCATCCACACTTAACGTTAGGTAAAACAAATTTTTCATCATACCCAGACCAGCCGGGTGTTACGTCTCAAGGTGTCGTGTTTTGACCTCCTTCATAGTATAAAAGAGTAACGACATTTAATTACAGAGCTCGTACCTGAGCTCGTACCTTCTTGATTGGTGTGTAATTCATTTTCAGCGACTGAGGACCTCCGCGATTGTTGATGTCGGCCTCATATATTTTTCAGATCATTTATGTTAAGTTGAGTACTCATCTTTAGTAATCTCCGGCGGAGTAAAACCTCCAGCTCCAATTTAACACAATGCATATTACATGAAATGAAAGCTTCAAACGATAATATCGGGTTACATATTACAACCTCAACGAGTATATGAACATATCCCACACCCTTTCGTCTCTTCCTTACCAATCATCTCAACATATATCTTCAACATTATATAGGCCGTATAAGCATAGATAAAGCTTCATACAGGTCCTCTAATTGTAATGGCATCAAGCCATCCTTCAATATTGTAGCACCATCCCTTTTATACGAAAATCGAACAACAACAGGTGTATCATCACCTGTCTTAAACGACAAAAACCGGTGTCGATATGAACCGTCCTCATAATGCAAATTGATGTACAAGTAAAAACTCGAAGATGTAAACCAACATCCTTCAGATCCTTAGATGTCATCTTCAGAATTGAGTAGGGTTTATAGAAGTGAGCAGTATGAAAGAGAGACGAATAGATCTACGTTTGTAGAAGGGGGTATAGTGCAAGGTATTTATAGACTTAGAAACAAATCCTGACCGTCCGATCTTGGTTTCATTTAGATGTATGAATATCAACGTTGATGCAACTTTCTGAATGTTAGTTTGACTAAGATATAATTCCTGACCGTCCGATCTAGGTTTATTTAGAACCGTGAATATCAATCATTGATGCATCTTTTTTAATGTTAGTTTCAATAAACAAATTCTGGCCGTCTGATCCAGGTTTCATTTATGTAATGCCCTGATTTTCATCAACCTGTAACGCCCCGATTTTCAAGTCCTTTTCTGAAAACCTTCGTGGCATTAGTGCCGCTAAGGTTCCACAAACCTTAGCCAGGTCATCTACCTTAACTCGGTTTAGAATAAATCCAAATGAAAATACACTTAAAGCATTATCAAACTATATCCATAAGTTTACTTATTTATTACATATTAAAGCAGCAGAACTTAGAAATGTTATCCCAAGCATTAATATTATAAACAAGATCATAACTTAATCAAAATCCTTCCTCAAGTCTTGCACCTGAAAAGATGGAAATCAAGAAACAGAAGAAAAGCAACGCCGTGAGCTATATGAGCTCAGTAACGTGCCGGTCCCCTTTTCAGGGGAAGCACAAAAAGGAAAGAAAGAAAGAACAATCTGTCCTGAAAGCACAACAAAATCTGTCATACAATTAACATACATGACAGACCACAGATACCCTCTTTTTAACACTGTGACCTTGGCTAAATATGTAAGTCCATAGCTTCTAGAAGGTGAAAGTCCGGGGTCACTCGAAACAGAGGGATTAACCTGTAACGACGTCCAAGGGTCTCCTGCAGTGAGATACCCCATAATCTGACAACCTCACAGGGTTGTCTACGCGTATAAGATGATTAATCGCAACTACTCATCCCTTTACAGTTTAACATGACATCTTCACCAAGCCACAGTGTAACAACTCAGTAGGATTAACAAACTCGGAGGTTAATCTCACCTCTCATGAATTCATTTCTATTTTGTATGTTCATCTTTAATATGATATCATTTAAGGGATTAATGTGTATTAATCCTAACCTTTATCCATTATCGTATGTCAAACCTTGTAAAACTAACACTTGTCTTTATCACAATCATATAACAACACGAAAATACAAACATAACACAGCGCACAGGACAAAACTACCCATCACGCGTTAATATACAATTAGTATATTAACATATATCGCCATCCAAACCAGGAATCTAAACGTTACCTTTTTATTGTAATTTCCTCACACGCACGCTCAGCTTGTTCTTTACGTCTCAACGGATGGAATCTCCAGGTCCTATATCATGATATGATTCACATATTAGTATATTTTTTTGTTCGCGTTATGGTGTGAAACATTTTATTCATACTTCGTGCAAAACCATTAGTGCTAATTGTGAGTGTTTGGAGTTATTTTGGGATCAAAACGATCATTCTCGGTCCAAAAGGTTCTGAGATGACATCTTGACCTTTGGGTCGGATATCCCGACTTTGGAATGGGTGTCTCGGTGTCTGGAATGAACGTTCTTGCCTTTGAAGTGAGCTTCTCGGCTTTTGGAACGAGTATCCTAGATTCTATCCATCTTGACCTTTCGTCGTATTTAAATCTATAACTTATTGTATACAATTTTAAAAAATATTCCGTAAAATTTTGCAGAAACTAGACTTCATGATCTTTCCATTGACATAAATTTTCCATTATAAAACCTTACCAATAATAGCAGTTAACTAGTTCAACTTTATATATTTTGCTAGTTCAGGCAGTTTGACTTTACTTCATTAATTTGTTCACAACTCTCTACATACAACTTTAAATAATTACTGGTAAACTATTATGAAAATTAGACTTCCATACCTTTTTATTGATATAAGGCTTGTCTTTTCAAACCTCCTATATAATTTTATATAAAACAAGAAATTCATCTCTGTAACCAGTTTTTACAGATTAATATATCCGTATGTTTCGATTTATAACATAAGAATCTCATCTCCAAATCATGATTTATTAACTTTGATAGAAACTAGACATAAGAGAATTCAACATATATTAATATTATGATTTATTAAAGAGTGTATAATTTTCCATAAAATCTCTAACCAAGAAGATTATTTTCTCTCAATGGTGGTAAAAATGTCCCGAAGCTTCAATGGTTTTTCCATATTCTCTGGCCTAACTTCGAACATGCATAACTTCCTTGTTTATTAATCATATTGGGTGATTCTTGATTCATTTCAAACTTCAGGAAGTACTCTACAACTCTGTTTCAAGACTCATTTGCTGAATCAGACTCTAACTAGGATAAAAATGCGTTCTAATGTCGAACGTCAAAGCTGTCCTGAAACTGGTATGGTTGGTTTGTTAATTTTTCACGTTTTACCCAACCAATTCAATCCCAAATGATCTAAAACTTCATAAACATAACATTTATTTAGTTCTTGTCATCTTTGTTCAGTTTTGGGTTTGTTAGATAAGTAAAATCTTAGGTTTCCGGGTCTCACGAGCATAACTCGTATTTTAGCATATAAACGCATTTCAACCATCCGTGGTTTGTTTTCTTTACCGTTTATTTTGTTATTAGCTACAAATGGACTGTATGACACTAAGCTACAAGTTTAGCGAAACTCACCCTCTCGTCGGGTTTGTTTTGAAGGTCATTTTGCTTTCCTTTGACGTGATTAGCTCGACTTCACTTTTCCTTGTTTGGTGGCTCGAGTCCCCCTCTCTCGGTCTATTCTCCTTCCTCTAATGATGATCCTCCCTACGTCTTTGCCTTCTCTACCGCCTTTCTGTGTTACTTTAGCCAAAAAAAAAACAAGAAAGAAGAGAACAAGAGGAAGAAGAGAGCGAAGTGAAGAGGAGAGTGAGGGCGTCTTGGTGTTGATGTTGGGTGGAGAAGTGGTGGGCTTGGTAGTGGAGTGAGTGTAGTGGGATTGGTGGTGGAGTGGGTGGAGTGGGTGTAGTGGGCTTGGTGGAAGAGTTAGGTATAGTGGGTTTGGTGGTGGAGTGGGTGTAGTGGGAGGAAAAGAGGAATTGATGGGGTACTTAAAAAAAAAAAAAAACATCCCCGTTCCGTTTAGTCATAGTACCAGTTAATCCCACATCTCCCATAGTCTTCGCTCAAATTTTACCACCACGTTCGAAAAATCACGTTATTAATCAACATATAATTTTTCAAATTTTTCCGTAATAAAAGTTATCCCAACTTCGTCACAAGTTTTAATGTTATGAACGTAACGTTACGTCTCAAAACTTTGAAATGAGATTCGTTCCTCACTTTTAATTTATTATATAAGGAGGAAACATGTATTCTCGCTACGTTTATCAATTACAATTATTATTTTGTTATAATTTTTACATTTATTTGATCTCAATTTTCTGGGGTTTTATAATTTAGAAGTGCGAATATCAACCATTGTTGTAACTATTTGAATGTTAGTTTGACTGGGAAACAAATCCTGACCGTATGATCTAGGTTTCATTTCAAAGTATGAATATCAACCGTTGATGTAGCTTTTCGAATGTTAGTTTGACTAAGAAATAAATCATGGTCGTCCGATCTATGTTTTATTTAGAATTGTGAATATCAATTGTTGATGCACCTTTTTGAATGTTAGTTTCAAGAAACAAATCTTGTCTGTCCGATCTAGGTTTCATTTAGAAGTGTGAATACTAACCGTTGATGCATCTTTCTGAATTTTATTTTGACTGAGAAACAAATCCTGATCGTCTGATCTAGGTTTCGTTTAGAAGTGTGATTATCAACTGTTGATGCATCTTTTTGAATTTCTTTTATTCAGGGTTGGTTAATGTTGTCGTATCGTGTACTGGGATATATGTTTGAACAAATACATCTTGTTAAATAAGATTTAGGGTTTTGTTTGAATTTATGTTGTGTTTTGTGATACGGTTTAATCAACATTACAATGTTATCGTAAACCAACTACAATATATGAATAAAACAGCATACATCATGCATGGAAAAAAGCTTTGATACTACATAATACAGAATACATGTAAAAAACCTCTGATACTACATCAGCAAAACTCTGATACTACATAGTACATAATGAATACTGCATAATACATAATACGACAATCATCTGAACTACAATACTAGAAAAGGAATACTACATGTTACGTACAAATAAAGATTTGATATCCTCAGTACAGTAAAAATGACATCATATGTATCTAGGTCTAGATGGACTTGTCTGACAAGTAAAAGGTGTCGACGAGTCCTAGATGGTAGATCGGAACCGTCGGACTACTCAGAATTCTAGTATCCATCATGGGAAGGTCGAGATAGTAGGGCTACTCAGACGCTCCAACATCCATCATGAGATCGTTCCCTATAAAATATACAGCTTTTAGTGACCAAAAATTTCCATCGCTAAACATGAATTTCGATCGCTAATCAATGTTTATGATCGAATTTCGGTCGCAAACATCAGTCGTTAATTATATTTACGACCGTTTGTATATTGGTCGTAGAATTAGCGATCGAAAGACATAGAGTCGCAAATAATAGTAGCGACCAAGTCAGTCACTAAATCTTATTCCTGGTTTGATTTTTTCAATGCACTTAACGATCATTTTGTTCGCTAATTAGTGACTGAATCTGTCGTAAAAGACCTTATTCCAGGTACCTAAAACCCGGTTTGCTGAAATTCCCAGCGCGATATAAAATTTTACCCAAACTACGTCCAAACCACTTCAAATCCATCCATCCAACCTCCCACATTCACAATCCAACACCAACACATGAAAATACACAAAAACAACATGAAAAAAAAAACACAAAAATGATATCAAATAATCGTTTATTATACGTAATTTGTGTATAAAAAAAACGATCAAGAAAATACATCAAACTAGAGAAATGATACGCATCTACATACACCTAGGAACCATGGATCTGTCCTGGAGGACATGCAGGTAGCGATGGCGGTGGATCATGAGAATCGTCCGAACGACGATCAAAAGCTTCTTTTCTGCACTGGGACATCATCTGGACCATCCTTTCCATCTGTGCCTTGAGAGCTACCACCTCCTCCTTTAGCGAAAGAATCTCGGAGCAGTCGACGGATGTTGATACTCTACTGGTCGTGGATCGCACCTCCTTGGGATAATGCACCGAAGAGGCCGATCCGAGACCATATACGTACCCCTTCTTGCATCCCACTGCGTCGAGGCATGCCTGTCTGGTGAATGTGCGCTCTTGCCCCGGAGCAAGCTATAATGCCCCCGACTTCTCGCGTCGGAAGACACGTGAGCATTATGCCATCACGGGCCCGGTCCGTGACAAGGCCAAACAAACCGAATGGGTTTCAAGGGTACAGAAGTCAAGGATCTATGAACAGTAACCGAATTCATAGCTTATAGTCCCAAATTACTGTTTAGTTACAAGTATTAATGCGAAAAATATGCAGATCGTTTATTACATTTAAACAATATAGACATCTGATCTGCCATAATATCCAAGTACAAGGATTCATCTATATACAAGCAAACTCTCTCTAAGAGCCTTCAGGTGCTGCTGGGGGGGCATACCTGCAATTGAAAAACATAACCGTGAGCTAATGAAGCTCAGCAACCTCAGGTGTATGAATCCCAATTACAGAGAACTTCCACTAACGGTTATGACGACCGCCGAAAGTCCCTAAAACACTTTTATATATATAAGAAAATATGGACGCCATATCACACAACATCATTTCCCATTTCTTTACATGGCTTTGTATCACTTTTAAGAGTCATTCCTTTCTTTTGCAGATAATTAGGGTTCATGACTCGACTCAAAAGCAGCGACAACTCCAACGATATGACCGACTCGGAGTACGGACATAAAATACAGTGTCAATCGTCAGCCGGGTTACCCAATAGATTCTGTTTTCGCACCTGCCTACCCTGTGCGTCGCCTTGCACCTCTTGTGCGCATTCAATGAGGTATCATTTGCCTGCTTTGAGATAATTTAGACCTCCCTACAGATAACAACACGTGGCCCCGCCACAATGGCGTAAAAGTCGCTGCATGCATGCAAAGAGGATAGGGAATGCCCATCGCTCCCTAGCTAGTTTTCACCCGTGACGTTGACTCAGATGATAATACAGGAGTGCAATGACTCAAACCCAAGCCACCCAGGCTATTCAAAGATAGAGATGATCGTATTGGATCGAAGAAGGGACACCATGTTCGACCTTCTCAACAAATTCAAGAAAACGACCAATGATCCACAAGGGATGTCAATGCCGTACTTATCAGTTCAAGGAGACGATATTTCTTATTTGTTTGCTTTTCATTAGTTCATATGGATAGTGTAACTATGCTCCACATCCCCCGTTCCCTTTTTATTAATCATCTAGCGGTCGCTTTCATTTATTTCTCATGAGGGTATATATAATGTAATGGTAAATTCTAATTCATTTCAACCCCAGATACCCTAACACATGTCAAACGTGATCTTTTATGCACGTTTGACGATGTATTTCCATGCGTACATGTTATATATCTCAAATACGCATTTAAGTTTCGAGGCTCGAAAAATGTATTTTCCCTGACCAGAAGGCCGTCGCGGGCGTGACATTGGGCTGCTGCGGGTGCGACGGTACAGTTTGGCCAATGCTGAGTTTTCCCTCATCGCGGGCGCGACGGCACTGTGCAGGAAATTCCCAGATTTTTCCCCTCTTCGCGGCCGCAACCCAGGATTGTCGCGGGCGCGACGGATCTCCGGCCAGAACCTGCAGGAAACCTCTCTGTCCGTAAACGGATTGCCCAATACGCGTTTTTAAGCATCCAAATCATCATACACACATCAAACACTGCATTAATACGTCCCAAAGCATGCACGGACGTTTTTGAATCGTGTGAATGAATAAACGAGGTGTATCAGACGAGTGAGGTTACCTCGAACGCATTTGGTTTTCTTAAGCACACGAGCACGCAGATTGATCCGTTGGCGTCCCCTAGCCGTGCTGCCGATGCTGATCCTCCCCTCCAAGCTCTTGCTACCCGTGGTCTTGGTTTGGGTGGCGTAATGACGATGAAAACGATGGAATGATGATGATGATGTTGCTGATGTTGCTGATGATGATGTTGATGATGATGATGCTTGGATGTTGATGATGGTGGTGGCCGGAGAGGCGGCTGCTGCTGCTTGGGAGATGATGATGGTGGTGGCTGGCAGGTGGTTGAAGTGGTGTGGAGTGGAAGGAAGTGCGGAAGAGTGGAGAGGAAGTGGAGAGAAAAGAGAGGGAGAGTGGAGGTGGGTGTGTGTGTGGGTTTATCCCACGTTTCGTCCCACGAAACTTCTCGTTCAGTCTATTGTTCACCCAAATTTCGTAATATTAATCCACGAAAAATCTATTTGCATCGATAGATTTATCTCGTGTATTAAAATATGACTTCCCGAGTCATAATTCATTGTTTTTGGGATTAAATCGATAGTCCTTCCGCGCAACGTATATAACGTTATAACATTGTAACGTTATTCATTCGTAACGTTTATTGGCGCGTTCAACAAATCATCCCAAATATTCCATCGTCATATTTGATTCAATTAATCAAATATTTTCTTAAATTTAAATATATAACCTTTAAGCATGATTTATTTTTAAATCGTTACGTTATATATTCGTCTCAAAACTTTCAACATTCTCGGGTATTACATCACCCCCTACTTTTATGCACGCCTGAAAGATAGTTGGTTGTGCAAGCCTATATGCAACTTCCCCAAACCGTTCCAGAACCTCATAAGGTCCTACGTAGCGTGGGCTTAGATTTACCTTCTTCCCAAATCGCATAACGCCCTTCGTTGGAGAAACCTTCAAAAGTACATGATCCCCCACATCGAACTCAAGCGGCCTTCATCGCACATCTGCGTACGACTTTTGGCGATCTTGAGCCGTCTTAAATCTATTTCTGATCTGTTTGATGGCCTCCGTCATCTCTCGTAGTGACTCTGGCCCAATGACTATCGTATCCTCGAT
>JAOVYX010016885.1:0-23514 GCA_035668315.1 Drosera spatulata | reverse complement strand
GGGGTTGTTCATTACATGGGCCTTTGTGTGTGTCTTAAACTGATTCTTCATCGTTTCACAGCTTGGAGACCTTTGCAGATGTAATGTCAATGGCTAGAAATGACATCATGGAACTACTTTCATCTGGTCCACTAGAACGATGCAATTTAGGTTCAGATCCTTCTGAGTGTGGGCTTTTTGTTGTCAGGCTGGTAGCGATGCTCATATTTACGGTGTTCCATTTGAACCAGAAGCAGACATGTGCCGACAGCTTACAACGATCTGTTCTGCTTCAACATGCATATACTGCTGTCTTTGTCTTCATGGGACATATAGTAGAGAGATGCACTCAACTGTGTGACCCTTTGTCGAGCTTCCTCTTACCTGGTTTTATGGTCTTTGTTGAGTGGCTTGCTTATCATCCAGATATCACTGCTGGCAAGGAAGCAGAAGAAGAACAAGCTAATAGTCGATCATTTTTCTGGAAGAAGTGTGTCTTACTATTTAACAAGCTGTTGTGCAGTGGGCTCATCTCTCTGGATGAAGATGAGACCTGCTTCTTTGACATGAGCGGATGTGATGAAGTTGAAACAACCAACAGAATGGCATTATGGGAGGACTTTGAACTGAGGGGTTTTCTGCCACTTCATACGGCGCATCAGATTCTTGATTTTTCTGGGAAGCAGCCATTTTCAGCTGATGGTAGAAAGGAGATAAAAATGCGTATTCAGAGGATAATTAGTGCTGGAAAGGCTTGTACCAATGTTGTGCTGATAGGGCAGCAGACTCTATACTTTGATTCCAAGCTGAAGAAATTTTCAATTGGGTTTGAGCAGCAGTTATCTTCTGCCCCTGTGCTTAATGAGGCTGAATTGCCCTCTACAGATGATAATAGCCAAGAGCTTCCGACAAAGAAGGTGGACCCAGTTGTTTCACGAGCTGGAGCACAGCTTATTGATGGAGAGGATGAGGAAGAGGTGATCCTGTTTAAACCGTTGGTTGTTGATAAGCACACTGAATTAGCAAGTTCCTTTTCGACCCCCAAGTTGCCCTATTCAGTTGTTTCCACAGCTGATCTAGGTGGTCATCTTGGGCCTGTTCCTGCAGCTGCTGATCCAATTTTGATGTCACCTGCTTTGAATCCCCATGCTACAGTGCCACTTTCTCTACCTAATGGCAGTAACCGACATGCCCAGCCCACCTACTCAAGCACTTCAAGCTGGCTGCTGGAACAACCTGCTCCCATAATGAATGGTTTCGATAAGCTCAGCCTAGTGGAGAATGGACTACTGACAAACCTGAAGAGCTTGCAACAGGCTGCTCTTTCTCTCCCTTTCCCAGGCAATGGCCATCTTTCTCGTGGGAGTATGCATCCAGCTCGTATGCCTCTAAATGGTGTGCCCTCTAGACCTAACACCATCATGCCCTCTGGAAATGGTCTTGAAACCATGTATAGGAAGCCAACATCAACCATGAACCCTGTTTCTAGGAAGACTCCAGTGAGCAGGCCAGTGAGGCAAATCGGTCCTCCCCCAGGTTTTACGGCTATGCCTGCAAAGAATTCTGATGAGCCGCTGCAGGGTTTGAATTTTAATGATGAGACCCCAATAGATGACTATAGCTGGCTAGATGGATATCAGATGCCCTCCAGCACTGCCCAAGGCAAGCAGTTCAATAGTTCTGCTAAACTCTCTGGTCCGGGTTCGTTTGCAAAGAGCAACTCCAGCAGCATGGCAGGGAATACTATGTTCCCTTTTCCTGGGAAACAGGCTTCACTTTCCCAAGGCCAAGCAGATAACTACAGTACATTGCAGGACTCTCGTCTGTCTGAACTTATGAACGGGTACAGTAAGCATCCCCCTCAGCAGCCGCTTAAGAAAGATAATCAACAAGGTCCAACTCTTCCTGGCCAGTCTCTTTGGGAAGGACGCCTCTTTGTGTGATACGAGTGTGGATAATATGTTCAGGTATTATCTTTTGCTGGTCCTAATGTTATCAGTTACTCATGCTTCTGCTTATGTTGCTTATTAGCATCTTTTCTTGTGTTTTGTTCAGAATCTGCTGAAGTTGTCTGGCCTGATAATGCCACTTCAGCTTCCGCTTTAACCTTGCACTGGGTTTATGTGGTTAGGGAAGCTTTGAAGTGTTGGAGCTCTGCTTGCAGCCACTTATCAAAAGGTTCTCCCTTTTGATTCTTTGATTTATATATTTGTGTGATGCAATGCATACTCTGTTTCTTCACATGTTCTTGGACGGATAGTGTAACGATTCTATTTTGGACATATTTCCCTAGACTAGAAAGGAGTCTCAAGGCAATGAGCATGACATATATCTAGAGCTTGACATATAGAGATTACAACAACAACAAATCAAGTCTTTATCCCATCAAGTGGGGTCGTCTACATGAATATGTCGTCATTCCAATCTATCATGTATACCATCTTCTGTCTTGACACATAGAGATTATTATCCGTTTAATTAAATTCTTCTCGGCTCTCAGATTTCATAATTTCCGGTACCAACTTTCAGAGATGTTCTTCAGTATGATAAGAAAAATCGGAGCTGCTAAATCCTCTGATTTTTGTTCAGGCAGTGTTGGGAGGTACGGGGACTGAACGAATGGAGATCATCAGGAGTTATGGGCAATAGAGAGGATGAAGGTTAGTACAAGTCCAGCTAAAGGAGTGATAGCACGGAATCTGCTGGTGGACAAGCCTGTTGTGATGAAGTATTAGCTATTTCTGGACGTGATCACAAGGGGAAAGACTTCTGCTCTACAAGGCTGACAAAGTTTGAACCTCACCTTAATCAGCCACATCTAGCTGATTTCTGGTGGTTGGCAGTACCGGAATACTATTGCTGGTTTTGAAATAATTTTCGCCTCATATATGAAGTCGAGCATTCGTCGCTTCATTTGTTGGCTAATAATCTTGCTATAGTACTTGAACTATTTTATTTCCTCAGACCTTGTTTTTGGTTTTTTCTTTCCTGGAACTGCGACTTGTGTTTGTGTGCAATATTGTTGGATTTCCGAGTTTCTCCTATTTTATGACAGTAATTATGTTTCTCTTAGCATCTGTTCCATTTTTACTTCTGATGTTTTGCTTTTGTATGTAATATTGTCGGTGTATGTGTTTCTAAGTAACAGTATTACAGACCAAGCAGCAGCCCCTCGGTTCAGATTATATCGTTAGAGAACTGTTGTGAAGTGGTTTTATCGTAAGGGCGTATCATTGCTGCCGAAGTTGGTTATGACATAATCAGTTCTTTCAGGTTTCGCCTGGCTATGCATCCTGCTTTAAATCAATGGAAACGATATCGAACCAAAAGAATCGTCTCTGGGATTCCCAATAAGGTGGATTGATAAGTGAGAGTGAGTATAGAGATGTGTTAAAAGTAAAGGGAAGATGGCTTGCGCGATGGATAGTATATAACGATCATAGGGTTGAAAGTGATAAATTCATGTCTGTGTTATCAGGATATTGTATAATGTGGTTGCTATGCTAACAAGATTGCATTCTCCGATGATCCGATCTACAAGTTGGGATGCAATCAAGGAGCTGCGAAATTAAGACCAGCAAGTCGTCTATGCACATTGATGTGGCATGAAGTCGTCTAAGCTAACCACCTCAAATATACCAGGATCCCAGGCACGATCGATATCAATCTATTGTTGCAATCTCTGCCAGGATTAATCGACGTAACTTTATGGTCTGACTCATTTTTTCCAGTCTCGTACCACAAGTTAGAACGTTAGATCTAAGCTTCAACGTGATATGAGACCAGTTTATTTATCTATTACTGAATACCTGAGTTACCAAATTAACATAGGTACAAATGGTGACTTGCCATTGAACAATAACAATTCTCTTTACAATAAGATCAAAATCTAGGAGATTTCATGTATTTCATCATGGATTCAAGTTTCACTGACACAACTTGGGTGACACAAAACCCCCTGTAGATATCAAGCAGTCCCTACCCATCTAATGTTACAATACTTGACAAAAGAATGAATCAAATCACCAAAGAACAGGCGAAGAAACAGTAATCAATTTTCACAAAAAATCGAAGAGATTCCTATCCAGTATATACGCATGTCCACCGGCCTCTCTGCGGTTCCAAGGATGAATAAAAATCCTCCCGGCAGCAAAAAAAGGAAGATCTTGGCAACCTTATACATCTTCAGCAAAAATTTTGAATATGAAGTCGCGAAATCTTTTGGCATAGAGCTTGGGATCAACTGCCGAGATACTGGTGGGATCATACTGCATGGACTTGTAGGCGTGCTCGAGCTTCTTACTTATGTCGTAGTCCTGAAGTATGTCTATGATACCAAAGAACATGACAACCTCGTAGAACTCCCCTGTCGGCTCCATTGTCTGGACTTCGCCTTCCATCTTCCTGATTGCTCTTTCGACACGAGCTGGCATGTTCGTTCCTAATCTAATGCTAGCCCACCTGCTTTTATCATGTCAACAAATGCAATGGTAAAGAACAAAGTCAAAACTAATGCAGTCACTGATATTTTTTCTGGTGCAGTATTGAATAGTCGAGATCCAACCATGAAGAGAAATGTGCGACTCTGATGACATACCAAGCTGGGTCGATGAGAAGCTGATCCATGTCTACTCTCGAAAGACGAGGAGCTCCGTCATTTTCATGTTCTTCACCACCTAGGGGATCATAAATGGCAATTTAATCAGTAGAGGATTTCTCACGAAGAGGATTTCCAGAAGTCATAGTCGCTAACGATTGAATGCATATCGAGTGAACTCCTCGAGTACGGAAATAAGAAACTTTTGAATCCGAGGCTTACATAGAACTTACCGATAGGTGTGCGAGCTCCAGAGGGTATAAGATCCCCCGCTTTTGATGCTTCTCTAAAGTGAAGTCCTACAAGCAAACTGTAATCCATGATTCTCTCGTTCTCAAGAAACTCGCAGTCTCTGTCAACTTGCCTGTCAAATCCGAATGGCGCAACAACAAGTGAGAAATGAAACTCGCAATGGAATCAGCACTTGGCTAACATAAAAAGTATGGTAAAACATCACATCTGTATAGCTGACATCCACCATACAAAAAAAAAAGTTGTGGCCTTTTTTCGTGCATGGCATGACAGATTGTCATGACGTTATTCCAGAAGGTGATATATAGATCAAGATGACAAGGACCAAGAAAACAAGTTACTATGAATGAAGTGTAATTTAACCTGCAAAAATCTTGGAACCATGATTGCTGCAGACGAAATATGAAGTTTAGATCAAGGTCCTTGAGTATGGTGCTTGCATCCATCTCTTCCTCAGGCTTGTCCGTCGTTCTTCCAAGTGAAGATCCTTTCAAGTCAAAGCGTCTATGGATTGTGTACTCGGTGCAAAAGAGATTCCCCATTATTATGAAGCGAACCTGCAAACATACACAATTCTCAGTGATAAAAAAGAGGAACTCTGTTGAAAAAACACGGTTCTCGAACATATGTAAACAGCGCTCAGAATATGTAAATATATATGCTGAAATCAATAATCGTACTTTCTTTTGTATCGGTCCGGTTAGTTTCACACAGTGAAGGCCAAAGAACTTCGTCACCAGCGTATTGTCAAATGCACGTACGTGATTGTAGTAGGCTGACAGCATTCTTAGAAGCACCTACAATCACAGAACAATAAAGGCTAACATCACAGTATTGGAAGGATAAAGGAAGCACCTGACTTTCGCACTGAGGAAAGCCGAACAGTAATTTAGATAGTCCATTTTCTAAATAGTCAGAAGAACTTGGATCGAAAGAAAACAAGAGCGACTGTCGAAAATGTTGTCAGAACTAGAACTGCTCTTTTCTCGAGATGAAGTTGATGAACATACAAAGAACGGAAAACTCACTTTTACTTCGGCCTTCTTCATCGTTTTGATCATGTATCGGTCATCACTGCTCAAGTAAAAGAAGCTTCCACTTTTGCCTGGCGAAGAGAGCTCTCTAAGCGCTTCGTTTCCACAAATCGATAGCATATAATCTGCCGCGTCCACCTTGAACAGCTTTCTCAATGCTCTGGGAGGGGAACAAGACACATTAATGCCTACAAAGTCAATCATATGCAGCAGATGTAAGCAATGAATCTGGGGTTCGCTTATGCTAACCTGAAAACTAAGGGGCAGTAATCTTTCCATTTGAATTCGGTGGAGCTATGTGGCGGAGTGTACTTTGAGCCTTCGGGCGGGAACCTCGTCCAGTACTTCTCCCTGGGATCAAAAGCTGATGCCTTCAAGTCAAGGGACGTCGAAGGGGCCTGTCTTCCTACAGCATGCCTGTAAATACACTGCTACATTTGTAACGAATGTCGACACATAAAAGGTGTTCCACGATAGGAAGATGTGAAAGCAACAGGAAAATACAACATAGAAGAATATGCATTATCCATATGGGATGAAAAAGGCCTATAGATTCCTAGCAACATTGAAGAGCAACATGGAGTCAATTGGACTTAGCCAACACAATCAGCATTCAGTTGTCTTATATTGGCCGTCGTTTCCTAATTGAAATTGTACGATCGAGCCTGTCTCATAGACCTCTCGACAAAGTTGAACTGAATGCTAAAAACAAAAAAAAAAACATGCCGAGATCAATTATGAACATGTTACAGGCACCTTATGAAAGTACCTGATCCCTAGTTGAAGGTTAAGCATAAGCTCATAGTTTTTATGTCCCTTAGTAATGATCTCCCCTGGTTTCTTCCCTACTTTCGGTAGTCTTAAAGGCCGCCCTGTCGATATCTTTGGACAACCGCCGTGCTCAAGATTCAGACCTTCTAATTCCACATCTCTCCCTCCCGACGAATTCCTAGTACTCCCCTCGCTGGAAACGCTCCCCTCTGTATCCCAAATATGCATCTTTGAGTCGACAGACATCCTTCCTGGCCTAATCCTTGCCTCTGCCGCCTTAGGCGACCTCCAAGCTGCCAACTTCTTCTGCGATGGAAAGACAGGGATCTTCTCGACCGAGCAAACCTTGATTGCACTCAGGATCTCGCTAAGGACTCTGTCAGCATCCCAACTTGTACGATCATCATCCGGTGACTCCGATGGATGGTAAGTTCCAATATGTTCTGTAGGATCCTCGCTCCAACTTCCTTCAAAATAACTCCCGTTTTTCCATCTAAAGACGCCATCTCCTCTAGGGACCTCGTCTTCCCAATTCCCCTCGAAATGATCACCATTGCTCCATGCCAATGTTCCCATGCCACAGATCGAGCCATTCCTCCATTCCCCGTCGTAATAACTCCCATTACTCCATATGTATCTCCCTTCACCTTCTTGCACTCCATGCCTCCATTCCCCATCATAACAATCACCATTCCCGAAACTCAAATTCCCTTGACCATGCTTCATGTTCATGACCCAAAATCCCTTATAAGTCTCCCCGTTCGGCCCCGTGTATGTACCCTTCCCATCCATATACCCACTCTTGAACTCGCCTTCGTATGTCGCCCCAGACGGCCAAGTAAACTGTCCTTTCCCTATGGCTTGCCCTCTAAACCATTCTCCTACATACATACACCCGTCGATCCATATATACTTACCGTGACCATGCGGGCAATTCTCGAACCAATGGCCAACATAATAATCCCCATTTGGCAAAAACTTCTCGACATGGTAAGGCTCGCTATCATTGATCATGACGTAATGATTGCTTTTGTTTTCATGGTTAGATTCGTCCTCAAATTCATCATTGACATGAGCTACGGACATCGAACCGAATATGCTGTGTGCCCTTTTCTTCGCCAGCGCCTGCGTCTTGCGCAATGTTGCCTCCCATGCTTTTGCCATTCCACAGGAATCTTTGCTCATGCTTTAGATCAAACACAAAATCTTCCTATTCCTTTCACCATTTCTATCATAGGAAACTCAAAACGCCATCTACCATCAATAACATCCCCTGCTTTTTCCTTTTTTCTCCCTATTTTTCCTGTCTAAATTTCTGTTTTGGTTTCACTTTGCCTCATGATCAAAAGCAATGGTGATCTCTGTGAGCTAAATCAAAACCAATATTCGAGTCCTTTTCACATAATTATCCACCTCTAGAATTCCTTATTATAATTGAGCTGCTTAAATATATTTTATAGAACTTCAATCCAACTCTCAATTACATCTTCATCAACGTCTGCAATCGCATATACCATTGAATTCGTGGTATCTTATATTTTCATGCCGTTCATTGCTTTCATTTCAAATTTCATCGAAAAAACGACATTCATACAATTAGAATATTCTATCTTCATATCTTAGGCATGTAGAAACCCCATACAACCCAGGACAAATTCATCATCAAAAAAACCATTACCAATCTAGTAATCAATTCGAATATAATTTACATAAATCTCCGAATTTAAAGTTACATAGTCAGACCAAAAACAAATATCAACAAACTAATATCTAACACACACCCATTATCTACACCTTACATAAAAACATCTGCAACTTAGATTACATCAGAGGATGAAAATTCTGGATCATACACAAAATATTGTCTTTATCACAGTCGTTAATCTGATTCCTAGTTTATAGTATCTCACACAAATGTTATACACACAAACCCTTTGCCCTTACCAACGTCAAAAAGAACAAACTAAAAATAAAAATGAAGGTAGTGTTGGCAATCGAAAAAATAAAATAAAAATAAAGGGCTCTACAATAGAAACTTTGAAGCAAAAGTTGAAATCGATGCTTGTGAGAGAATGGAATACACCGTCAATCACGACAGCGTCGGCATCGGCCAAGTCTTCTTCGACGGATACGGATACGGATACGGATTTGGTGGAGGAGAAAAATGGAAGCGGGATGAGACCATCTCCGGCAAGACTCTCAAAAACCTCCCCATTTTGAAGGCAAGGTCTAATCTATTTGGAATAAGATCAACTGGGGTCTTAGTAGGTTAAACTATTAGTACCTCCTAGAGGGTCAAAAACTAGGGTTTGGGCGGCTCGGTTCTGGACTTTGCGGCCCGTCACTATAATTGGGGTCGGGCCAGGTCGGTCCTTGGGTTTCGTAGGATTGGGTCTGGGAGGATTTTTTTGTCCAAGGATCAAGGTCCGGTCCTGATCCTAATCCTAATCCAAAATGTCGAAGGGTTGGATCGATCCTTATCGTTCTTTCTCAATTTAAAAAATAAGATCGTTGAGATAAATTTTAGAAATCGTTTACGATTTTTCAAAAATCGTTTATAGTTTTTCTAAATTGACCACAGTTTTTGGATTTTATATGTTTCAGATTTCTGTGGGTAGATACCGATGACGATTTTTCTACAACTGTTCACGATTTTCTTCATTCATAATAATAAAAAATAGGATTGGATTTCAAAAGCTTGGCAAAAGAGCCTGAAGCCCGATCAAAAAGGCCGAACAACCCTATCCAAGGATCGAGTCAAGTCTGGACTTTTGATAGGGTCGGGTCGGACTAGATTTTTTCCCCTAAGATCAAGGCCCAGCCCAATCCCTAATCCAAGGGCCAGGTCGGCCCTAGCTTGGTCAAAGTCAATTGGGTCGGGCCAAGCCTAGAGCCTTAAAAGGTCGGGCTGGGTCGGACCGACGGGGTGGGCCGTTACATGACACCACTAATACCTCCTTCCCATAAATCTTACTCCCTACATTCCGAATTTTTTATAATAGTTTGAACTGATACGTAAATTCTCTCCTAGTTAAATCGAAACTATCAAGACAACACTTTGAGAATCAAGAGAGATGTCAATAAAATTCTTGGGTGATTTAGATGTGTGTTGAATTTTTATATAATTTAATTAAAAATTAATATTTTATAAGTGATAGTAGGGTTACTGTAATAGTTTCTAAGAGGAGGTAGTGGAATGTACGGTAAAAGATTAGATAGTTTCGTGATTTTTTATATGAAAAAGTTACTAAAAATGGAAACGTTGCATATATTTTGGGAGGACGCAAATAAGAAAGTGTTGTATTTAATTCGGAATTGAGGGAGTACAATATTTACGTATTTTGTATTATTCTAAAAGGATGGATACAAGTCTCATTTTCATATCAAATCACTTCTGATCGTCCTACAACATGTATTAGATTGAAATCCGTCACTTATACAACCATTTGATCATCGTTGAACGCGTGTCAAATTTTACATCGATACACATGTTAGGTCAAAATATTACAACAATTTTGAAAGGGAGAGAGTACTTTGGTTTGTAACTACGATTCACAAGATTTTAACGGAAGACCTTATAAGAAAAACTCATCGATTTAGATAGTCAAGTTGGTATGATTCCTGTTAAATTCCCCAGACGTTTTTGTTGGGCATGAAATTTATAGAGTATTGTCGTCGTCGTCGGTGTGAATTATTCGTGTATATAAGTTTTGAACGTGAACATTAGAGATGACATGGGAAAGTTGAAGTAACACATCTTGGATTTGGTATGTCACACAAGGTTAAGAGAAGACTTCAATCCCCATTACGATGGGTCGGATACGATGGAAGAGATCAAATTTGATAAAAATATGTTTCCCGTTATTGTTTAGTGTTAATGTGGATTTCTCAGCAGCTTAGTTGCAAAAATGTTCATGATTTTAGAAGAGAAAAAATGAACACATTTTGTTGATATGTGCCGAGGTACAGATGACATAACAGCAAGCGCCAAAGAGTCGTATATTTTTCATGGAGTTCGCACACTTATAAAGAGAAAAATTACAACGATATCAAACGAATAAAATAATCAGAAGGGAAGGCATCGGTGAATTGCTTCAGATTTTGTTGAGTTTAGCAAGAACGAACACGGTTGCTGAGGTGACGCCGGGGATGAAGATCTCATTGGAGATGAGCTTGGGAATCACTGCTTGTTTCAAGAACAGAGCGGCTGAGGGAACTCCGAAAATGTAGAAGAGAGTGTCCTTGGCTCCGATGCCTGTGAATCCTGTGTCCATGATCACATCCTGTAGGATCCTCTGAAACTCTTCTTTGGTCAGTGACTTGCCTTTACCTTGGTGGTGTTTCTGTGGAAAACACAAATAAAAAATGATGTCGAATTTGATTTAGTGGTTAAATTTGTTTCAATCAGGATTTGAACTCTGATCATCAAGATGACAGTTTCGGTTAGAACAGAGCATCAACTCTCACAATTGTTGTCCACCTAAGGTCGGATCACGGTTTCTATTGTCTATCTTCATTCTCGATAAATGCTAGCGTAAATAGCCACAAATATTGGAGCTCATATCAGTGCATAAAAGCAACATGTATACATACATCATATGCTTGTTTCAGTGTCGTCGTTTTAGGAACTCGAAATTGAGTGTTGCCAGCAATCTTGTTGATCTGTCTGTTAAACATTTACCACGGCATAATCAGAAACAATTATCATGCATTTTCAAAGTTTTCTTGTAATTAAGTATGATCTGCTGGATTGAATACGAGCAAAGGGGGGAAACAAAGGAATAAAGGAAAAGAGATTACTCCACTGCTTCACAAACTGCTCTACAGAATTCTACTGAGCTCCATTCTTTGTTATCCGAGAAATGCTCATCATAGTATTTTTCGGCTGTCGCTGCAATTTCTTCTCCCTTCTTTTGCTCGTTTCCTGTCTCAAAGTACGATGGTGGAAATTTCAAGAGGCGGTCGCTAATGTAGGAGCTATCATTATCATGATAAGATAATGATTACATTCCTGGATTTGTTTCTTTACCATTTTGAAAGCTAACATATGTAAATAATTGAAACGACATCGACTCCTGTGATTAAGCCGAGAGGGAGAAAAAGGCCAACAGACCAATGCATGTGACGTAGTTCTGGATATCAATGATGTAGGAACTTACCAGGAGCTAGTTTGTCGAGGAGCTGACCCATACGATTTCTTCTTCTCTTCTATGAATTTTGATAACTCTGTAAACCCTTGAAATGAAGGGAGTAATGACTCAATTGCTTTCACCTATTGTGCAAGGAAGAATGCTATTGCAAAAAGCATTGCTTGCCTTGTCAAGTATTGAATAGTATGATGCATTTCCCGTGCATGAAGCAAAACGATTAATTAGCTGGTGACTTGTGAAGTTCTTCCTTGCCATCAAAATGATGTGAATTGCTAGAATACGGGCGAAACCAGGATCTAGTCTTTCTGTACTCAAACTACTGGCGACACCAGGATCAAGGCTTTGAGCCTTAGACGACATGGGTTATCAATTTGAAGGCCCTTCTTAGTTCTTGCGTGTCTTTTGTCGAAAATAAATTATAATATAACATATCATATCATAATAAATTATAATATCTCTAATTATAAATTATTGATCTTATTAAATACTGAGACTTGACAAATATTCACATTCATGTATTATTAAATATATAATACAAATTTTGAATGATGATTCACATCATTAAATCAGTTACCACTTAAACACACTTTAATCATGATTAGAAATTGAAACCAAAATCAAACGTTCAAATTTGAGCCAGCAGACCAAAGTTGTCACCATCGGTGCCACCCTCTCGATTCTGTCTACTCATATCACGACATTCTCGTCCTCTCTCGATCCCCACTTGTCCCACTTTCCATGATTTTCATCAACAACCAATCACTCGACAGAACCCATATCAAGATAACATTTTCAATGTCGTTTTGGGAAAAATCCCATATCAAATCTTGATTTTATTAGGGTTTTTTTTGGACAAACCCATGTTGTGATACCATTCACATTGTCGTTTAGGGCAAATTTTTGGATCAAAGAGAGGTTTTAGGGTGTTTGGGCAATTGGCTTGTTTTGTTTCTTTGTTTTAGATGATGGGTAGAGGAGAAATAGAGGATGAGAAGGAGAAAGATCAGGTTTTTGAAATGGAGGATGAGAATGATGTTGAGGACAATGGTGTTGATGATTTTGAAGATGATGAAGAAGGTGATGGATGCAGCAATGGTGAAGATGATGATGAAGTTTCTGCCCCTTTCAGTTCTCAGTATTGGCCTCAAAGTTTTAGGTAATCTTCTGTTTTGGGGGTCAGTGTTGGGCATGGAAATGTTTGTTCTTTGGCAGAGCAATTATGGGTTCTGTATATTTTGTCTATGGACAATGGAAGGGGCAAAGAATATCTTTCGGGTCTTGAAACAGTGTTGATTGTAGTCTTTTTGTATGTTTTGTTCCTGATACTGTTACTTGAGACTTGAAAGATGCCTTTACATAGATGTGGGTAGACATTATTATAGCAAATGCGACACTAGGATAAGTCTGTCACCAAGTTTAAAACTCCTGTAGTTCAAGTCTAATGGGTAATCGTGGTATAGTGACTAGGTATGGCTTTCCGGTAACACATATGGATTTTTCCTTGCAAATCACCTTAAGGTATCTCGTCTCTGGATGAGGAATGTAAGGGTATAGGAAACCCCTAAACTATGCCTGTGGGAAACAGTTAAACACGTCCTGTGCTGCAAGTTCCTACAGATTCATGATCTACAAGGAGATCCTTGTATAAAGTAGAGATCATGCTTTAGCCTTTTATGTGTATTAACCATCTATAAAAGTTTCTTGGAATCAGCCTTTTTTTTTTTTTTTTTTTGGGTCGTAGCTTTATTTTTTTCTTTGAAGAAACCGAGTTGTAGTAACAAACCAGGATGAAGCTTCGTCAAAGACCACATTCCTTGAGGTGTAGTAACGACCTGTCATAGGATCACAACATCTCCATCCTTTGCTTGCATCATCATATCGGACAAAGATGCAACGAATTGTCTTTTTGTCGAACTTACTTCAAAGATGGTTTGGGACAAAGACGTAGCAGACACATCCAAATACACGGAAGTGGCTGACCGCGGGTTTGACATTCCATAGCTTCTGAAAAGGTGAGATGAACTGTAACTTTGCCTGAGATAGCCTGTTGCTTACATGCGCCACCGTTTTCATACACTCTGTCCAAAACCTTAGGGGCACGTTCTTTGAGTGCATTAAACTTCGACATATCTCTGTCAAGTGTCGGTTCTTCCTCTCTGCAACACCATTTTGCTGAGGAGTGCTAGGGTATGTCAGTTGGCGCTTGATCTTGTGCTCCTTCAGGAATGACGAGAATACTTTTGATGTGTATTCCCCTCCATTGTCGGTACATACACAACGTACATTCTTCCCAAGTTCATCTTCAACCTTTTCTACGAACTCTTTAAATTTTATGATAACTTCAGATTTTTCTTTAAGAAAATAAACCCACACGTATCTTGAAAAATCATCAATGAAAGTCACCATATACTTCGCCCCACTGACAGATGGATGCTTCACTGATTCGAAGACATCTGAGTGGATGAGTGTCAAAGGTTCCTTTGCTCTAAACTTTGACTTCTTGTAAGGAAGTTGATGAGCCTTTCCATATTGACACCCGACGCAGATAGTATCTCTTTTGACTTCTAGATGAGGAAGGCCCTTTAACATCGATTTTTTCATCATGATCTCCAACTTATGGTAACTCACGTGCCCAAGTCTAGCATGCCATAAATCTGTCGTCTCGTGTTTTCAAGTCTTATCTACGTATACTGATTCAGCAGACATCACGTAGATAGACTATAACCTTTGTCCCTTCATTATTGGTGTATCCGAGACCTTTAGATTTTGGTACACCTTGACATCTTGTGGTCCGAATACCACATAATTTTCGAATGATGTCAATTGAGACACAGATAACAGATTCTTTGTCATACTTGGCATGTAATAGACGTTTTGTAGCTGTACCTCATTAGCGTCGGATCGAGGTGTAATCACAGTCTTCCCAACATGAATGATCGAAAGTCTGGAGTTGTTTGCAGTGACTATAACTTGTTTCCTTTATACTCTGTCATGCTCTCCAAATTCTTCTTGTCTCCGGTCATATGATTAGAGCAACCGGAGTCAACGATCCAATCTTGGTTGCAGTCTATCCTTCCTGAGTTTGGAGATGCTGAAAGGGCAACTTCCTCCGTGGTTGCGAAGGATGCATAGATATCCCACTTTTCTTCACTTCCACCATCATGGTGGGTGCGGGTCACCACATTTTCTTCAATATTTTTCTTCTTAAATCAATAGTCACGGACGATGTGCCACAAGTATAGCATTTGAAGTGTTTCTTATGCATGTCCTTAGGTGATTGTCCTCTTTTGTCTGAGGTGTGCTTTGCTCCCCCTAAATTTATGCCCTTTTGCTGATGTCTCATAGGGCTATTCTTTTGTTTCTCATTAAAGAGTGTTTTTTCTTCACTCTTTGTGGAAACACCCGATATTTGTTTAGCCAGACTCTCTTGATTGGCCAACAGATTCTCCAGATCCGTGATGGATGATGGAGTAAGCCATCCTTGTACTGCCGTAATAAATGCGGCATATTCTGGCCTCAGTCCATGGGTGATGATCCTTCTCATCCTAGACTCACTAATTTTGGACTCTGGATCTAATTGAGATATGTCCAGGCATAAATTTCTTACTTTTGTGAAGTATTGGTTGATAGACATATCTTCTTGTTTTGTAGACATCAACTCATTCTCCAAGAGTTGGAGTCGGGCATCATGCTTCTGCGAGAAGAGTGACTTGAACGTGTCCTATACCTTTTTCGGAGTATCTGCTTCACGTATGTGCTCAATCAACTCCTTCTCAATGGTTGTCTTGAGCACATACATAGCCTTTACAGCTTTGATCTTCCACTTCCTATATGCATCGGCATTCTCTGTGGAGGGTGGTGTGGTCTCATTACCACTAACAATCTTCCAGAGATCTTGTCCTTACAAATAAGACTCAATGCATGTACTCCAATAACTATAGTTGTTGTCATTGAGTTTCTCCACGCCTCTTGTTGTGTTCGATAGATTCGCTATGACTCATTGGTCTCGAACTAATCAGATCGACGATCTTGCACCAAGTTAGCAACCTCGTCTCTGATACCACTTGTAGAATTTAAAAAGAATGATATTAATCGAAATACTTGATATTACTCAATGGAACACTATAACTTGAGACACAAGACTCTAAAGTTTTTATGTGGGAGACTCTTTACTATTTGAATGTTTGTTTGACTTGATGATTGGATGCTAAGGTGAGAAGGTCTTGGATTCTTTTTATAGTTGAGGATGGAAGGGTGTAGAATGTAAGAAGAATGTAGAAAATATAGGAGATATTTTGAAAAAAGAATCTAGATAAGGAGAGGGATGGAGAAGAGTAGAGAATTCTAGATGTCTTTAGAATTGATCACCTTCTTTGAGCCATACATGTTGGGCTCAAGGATTGGTTTTGAGGTTGAGTCTTCTTTGGATTGATGTTGGGTCTTCAACACTGTCTGCCACTCATGTAAAGGGTGTCTTGGTAACTAATTTTCTAGTTTCCACAACATCTCTCTTTATCGCAGGATAAGTCTCCATACAAAATTCAATTGTGCTATAAATTAAAACCTTGGCATTAAGCTTAAAGGTCATTTTTAATTGCCCTGTTTTGTGTTGCTCTAATCTTTACTCATATCTCTCTGTGCAGTTTTCTTCTCTGCGTTGTAATATATGGAAGTGTTGCAATCATGGGATTTCTCATGTTTGGTGAAGGGACAATGTCACAGATCACTCTAAATATGCCGAAACATGCTTTGGTGTCCAAGATTGCACTGTGGACTATTGTGAGTGACTCACTTTCAAATTGCTGTGCTCCTCATCCTGTACTCATTGCATCATCATATTCTCATTCTTAAACTGATTTTCTTTGGTGCAGGTCATCAGCCCCTTGACAAAATATCCTTTCTGCGTTGATTAAAATTGTGAATGGTTGCTTTCATATTTAAATTTTTATTGTTCTCACTCGTATTGGACCGTTGAATGTTTATTTCCTTGGTTTTCCTTTGCATTGAACAAGTTTGCTTTGCTGATGAATCCGCTTGCTAGAAGCATAGAGGAGCTGCTGCCTGTGAGATTTGCTAATAGTTTGTCGTGTTTCATTATGCTTCGGACGGTTCTCGTGATGTCAACCGTCTGCATTGCTTTTTTGATTCCTATCTTCAGTAAGTATTGCTTTTCTGATAAGATTCTCATGATATCTGTCGCTAAGTTAATAAGATAATCGCCCTTTTTTGTAAGGATATTTCTCGAGCTCACTTTTGCTTGTAGTAGCTCTAACATGGCATGTGAGTATAGTGAACTTTTGGAGATGGAAAATGTTGCCATAGTTGAGGATACTTCTCTGGTTTTTGGTATAAGTAATAATTTTTTAGTAAATCATCCTATGAGGCTCTAACTATGGGCATGGTCTTGTAGGTACTCTGATGGCTCTAAGCGGCTTGCTTCTATGTGTGTTTCTGGTAAGCAGGATACAATTTTCTCTCGTCCTTGATATATTGGAATCAATGACACCAACACTTCAGCAGCCCATTAGTTTCATCATCGATCATCTTTACTATCAGATTTACATAATCTGTCCAATTGCATTCTCACATGAATACGGTCATTCCTCTGGATGCAGGCAGTGATAATGCCGGTTCTATGCTTCTTAAAATTAGCCAGAAAGAAAGCTACCAACACACAGGTATGACAACATAGGTGTAGCAGCAACATGTATAAATGTGAATACATCGGTGATATTCCAACTGGTTCAAACATTGAACTCCCAATCTACCATTCCAATGGTGAAGGAACTTATATTTGAAATGATGGTGAAGATGATTATCTTTTTCATCGAGTCCATCTATTAGTTGTTGTAGTATAGATTTACCCAAAACAGAAGTTTGGAAGCTAGACTATCTTTCAGGAAATTTATGTAGTGTGTGTCCAAAGGATAGCGGTCTTGGGTTCTCAAGAACATACCAAAATTCGCAGGTCAGTTGACATGGAAGATCAGATTAGATTCATGCTTTAGTTTTCCTGTCTCTTAGTTATTTTGTCTCCCTGCCAAGAACTGATCTACCATGTTATCGAAACAACCAGAGTAGGATGGATGTCTCACTATTATCTTTATGTGTTGGATATCGCTATTTATGAAGATTTTATCTTTCAGGTTACCATCTGCGTTGCGATTATCGTCTTGGGTTTCATCTGTGGAGCTCTTGGAACATATATATCAGCATCAAGGATTATCAAAGGATACTGAGAAGCCTTGAAAGGATTTGATGAAATGATTATCTTCAGTTCAATTCATTCATGCTTTTGCAAGCCGCATTGTTTTCCTGTATAGCTGATAGGCAGGATACTTCTCCTATATGAAAGTAGTTGTATTGTAGACGAAGAATAAAAGTAGATGAGAAAACTAGATGTTATTTATCTACTTGTTTATTTTTGAGGATTGAAAATACGAACATACTTGTGATACATGATTATTCTTTGGATGTATTTGTTTAATCATTAAGAAATTATTTTTTATCTATTAGTTTTTCATGAACATCGTATAATTTGATGATGGTAATTACTATATTGTTATCTATTTCTACCAAAAAAAAATAAAAAAAAATACTGTTATCTATGTTTTCATTGATGTAGGATAGATGGTTGTCTTGATTCTATGTAGTAGATGAGTAATCTTTCGATATGAAATTCGTCATCAGTCATTCCTTCGAGGACGTCACACATAACAATGTTCGGCATTTATGTTGAGCTTCTTTTTAACTAGACTAGGCTAATATATCTCTCTTTCGTCTATATAAACCAAGACATTTGGTATGGTATATATTATTCGTATATCTTGATAATATTTATTCACATGCTAAACAATATAATGATAGTTTGTCACAATCGTCTGACACATGCATTTGTCAGATGACAAATTCATGAAAAACAATATTGGATAGTCTCATACTGAAGATGAAACTATAAAAGTTAAATCTGTGTGGCACACCCAAAGCTTACAATAACAAACGAGCAAACATTTCTCTCTCTCACACACACATCAAGACCCATGGAGTGAGGGTTTAGGGCTTTTCACCATCACCACAACAATGGCGGCAGCCATGGTAGTCACTCTCCGTCGCCCTCTCGTCCCTATCTCCCTCTCTTCCCTCCTCAAGGTACGCTCTCATACCGCTCGATTTCACCCCTCTCCTTTCAAATCCCACCTATTCTCTTCGTATAAAGCTTCGAAATGCCTCTCCACCTCCGCCCATGCGGACTCCGATTGGACTCCTGCTCAGCCTAATCGGACTCGATCGAGTGATGGGCACTTCGAAATTCATGATCAGAATAATGGGTTTGGGTCAGTTCGTGGAAACCCTAATTTTGGTGTTGGAGGAAACCCTAATCAGGCTTTTGGAGGAAACCCTAATCTTGGTTATCCTCAATCTGGAAACACTAATCAAGGGTACCCTCAAATGGGGAATTCTAATCGGGGGGGTACAGGTCAGGGTCAGTATCAGAGTTATCAGCAGCCCCAGCGGCAGCAAGCTCAGCCTAGTGTGAATCAGGGTTATCAGCGGGTCCCGACTTATCCAAATCAGCCCGGTTCGAATCAGGGTTATCAGAAAGGAGTGAATCCGAACTCGTTCCAGCCCGGTTCGAATCAGAGTTATCAGCCAGGGCTGCCGGCGTATCCTAGACACCCGAGTCTGAACCAGCCTGGTCCCAATCCAAATTATCAGCAAGGGCCGGCGTATCCAAGGAACAGTCGGAATCAGCCTGGTTATCAGAGTTATCAACAAGAAGTGACATATCCTAGCACCCTGACCCCGAATCAGCCTGGTTCGTATCAGAGTTATCAGCAAGGACAGGCGTATCCCAGGAACCCGATTCAGAACCAGCCTGGTACGAATCAGAGTTATCAGCAAGGACCAACAGATCCTAGAAACCCGAATGTTGGCCGGGAGAATCAGCAACAGCAGGGGCCTAATCAGTGGAGCAATCAGAATTCTGGAGGTGAGGCAGCAGGTGCTGCTGAGGATAGGGATCTGATGAGTTTGGCTGTGGAGGGGAAGGTTAAGGATGCGATTGAGCTGATGGGAAATGGAGTAAAGGCAGATAGGGAGTGCTTTGCGGTGCTTTTTGAAAAGTGTGGGAATCCGAAGGGTCTTGAGGATGCGAAGAAGGTGCATGACTTCTTCTTGAGATCGCCTTTTAGGGGTGAGCTTAAGCTGAACAATAAGGTTCTTGAGATGTATGGGAAATGTGGCAGCATGGTGGATGCGCGGAGGGTGTTTGATCATGTACCGGATAGGGATATGCATTCGTGGCATTTGATGATAAAAGGGTATGCTGATAATGCTCTTGGGGATGAGGGACTTCAGCTGTTTGAGAAGATGAGGGAGTTGGACTTGAAGCCAACTAGTGACACATATCTTCTTGTATTAGCGGCCTGTGCGAGCGCAGAAGCTGTTGAAGAAGGGTTTATTCACTTTTCAGAGATGAAAACTGTCTACGCAATTGAGCCCGGAATGGAGCATTACCTAGGGCTCATGGATGTGCTTGGTTCCTCTGGGCATCTTGTTGAGCTTCTTGAGTATATAGAGAAATTGCCAATGGAGCCAACCGTGGAAATTTGGGAATCGTTGAAGTATTATGCAAGAATCCATGGGGATGCTGACCTTGAAGATTATGCAGAGGAGTTATTAGTTGAGCTTGATCCTTCGAAGGCAGATCCTAAGAAACTCCCAACTCCGCCGCCCAAACGGCGTATGTCGATTAACATGCTAGACGGAAGGAATAGGCTTGCTGAATTCAAGAGTCCCTACCTCTACAAAGATGATCCGAAATATATAGCGTCATTGAAAGAACAAGTTTATGTGCCGGATACGAGATATGTTCTTCATGACATTGATCAGGAAGCCAAGGAGCAGTCTCTGTTGTATCACAGCGAGCGTTTAGCCATTGCATATGGTCTAATCAGTACTCCTCCTAGGACGCCTCTCAGAATCATGAAGAACTTGCGTATCTGCGGAGACTGTCACAATGCTATCAAGATCATGTCCAGGATTGTTGGCAGGGAGTTGATTGTTCGGGACAACAAGCGATTTCATCATTTCAAGGGAGGACTATGCTCTTGTGGAGATTACTGGTAAAAATTCTTGTCATGGGATTCCTCAGAGGTGTTCAAGGAAAGTGCCGATGGTTAGAGAGGTTCAAGATAGTGTTCTCTTCCAATCTGTGATCTTTTAATTTTTAGAAGGGATGATTTCATGTCGGATCGTTGGCCAGAGAAATAGATGGCGAATTCACCATGGTCATGCTTTCAGGTCACTCTTTTATGTGAAACATGGTTTATTAGTATGTTCGTAGTAGCACTGCTCTTCCTTTAGTTACTTTGTGGTTCAAAATTCAAATCATGTATCCTTGCCTCCAAAGCTTTGCTTTGCCTACTCTTTCTTGAATCATTTCCTGTGGATATACGACGGTGATATCTAAGAATGTTCAACCTTCAGAATCTGGTCACGTCCTGTTCTCTCTCTTTTTATCAGTTTCAATCTGCAACATATATGCGTGCACAGGATTATGCCAAGGATCATTTCTGATAATGCGAAGTTCGACTCTTTTTTTTTTTTTTTTCGGGAAAGTAATGCGAAGTCCGACTTGCCCTATGAATTGTGAGGAAAACAACATATGTCTGGTGTCCGGCTGTTTTTTTTCCGTGGTTCTTTCTTGATCTCTGCCTAGATTAGTTTTATCGTTATGATCAGTTCTAACTGTGAGCTGTATGATTTATGATCAATCCTGAATGTGTGAATTCGCCTCGTTGATACATGGACTGGCCCATTCGTCTGGCGTTTATTATTGTCTTGCCGATGTTCCCTTAATCCCTGGCTCTATGTTTTGTTTAGTTTACAGCTCGATATATGGCGATGCCGTGTTGGCTGATGTCATTCTTCTCGAGTAGTTTTGTCATGGTCAATTGACCATTGAAAACTTTTTTGGTTGTGTTCTGATATCCTGAATCAACTGAGCAAGAGAGACTGTTGCTTGTCACGGACAAGCTAATTCTAACCCCGTCATATGTGGCAAGGTCATGTTCTACGCTTCTTTCTGGGAAAAAATGCATAAAATCCCATTGAATTTTTCGAATTTGTACTTATATCTCCAAACTTCAAAAAATACACAAATACCTCTCTGATCTATGGGACCTAAGTGCCACTATTAAATCTTGCCTTCTACTGTTAACGGAAAATGTGTAAACAAAATTTTACACCTCCACACCAAATCATCACCCTCTCTCTCACATTCTGTCACTCATTTTTCCTCATCACCTCCATTAAAATTGGATTGAAAACGAGTTCACCGCTGAGGAGTTCGATCTCTCCTTCGATGCCCACCACTGGGATGAAACCCTAATCGTCGAAGAATGTCATTTCATCTTTCATGTTTTTGAATCTCATGTGTTTTGAAGATAACAAATACGTGTGTATTAATAATGTTTTGAATTTATATGTATAGGTGCACCATTAGGTTAAAACCTTGAAGGAATGCATTGAGTCTTTTAACCACATAGATGGATCTCAAATTTTTTTGTAGTACATACAAAGTAATTTGAAGATCATAGATTGAAGTTTGATCAAAAATTAAAGTGTTGAGTTCAAATGAAAAGCCTCAAGAATTAAGGAATAACAACTTGTGAAGAACACAAGATCTAGTTGATGCATTTGAAGATCTACAGTCTAGATATTTGTATAAGGACATGAAATACGATATCTTATTCTATAGTTGAATTATTGAACACTTAGGGTCAAATGAAAAATAAGATTTTTGAAGAGCCGTCTTTTGTGTCTTGAAAGAGCCGTCTTTTGGGTCTGTAACTATTTCTATTTTGAAACCATGATTTTTTAGATCCATAATCTTTGAAAGATATTTTCTGTTTTTCTCTATATATTTTTTATGAAGAAAAATATCCTTTTCAGAGTGGTGAGTAGTGAATGGTTTAAGGAAAAATTATTTTGATCAAATCGTTGAAAATATTCCTAAAACTTAAGAGACTTGATCAAAATCTGTTTTGAGTAATTTTTCTCTTGTCTTTCACGTCATCCACGATCATCCATGTTCCTAATTTGTAGCTACAAAAAATTTATTTAACAAACACTGGGAATCCGAATCACACAGAGCTTGAGGAGAATAAAAGTTGAGTGTTTTCGTGTTTTCATCTTTAATCTTGGTGATTCGAATGAGGTTTGAATTTTGATTTTACAATGGAAATCTCGAGGTAAATTCTAACCTTAAATGTGCTCAATGTTATTTACTATGTGATAATGGTGTCAAGCTTTTCATGTCCATAGATAATTGTGTTGTATGATCTAGTTGTTCGTATTGATCTACCTTATGGAGTTGTGATCGATTGTTGACCAAGACCAAGAGTTTGTGAGAATCGTGAGTCAAGTTACCAGGGGGTAGTTTGCAAAGGGATTGTCTAGTCTTAGGGTAGATGTAGATAATCGTGAGTAGTATCTTAGGATAGAGAAACTACTGAAGAAATCTCATAGTTTGATTAGCTGTGAGGAAGAAAGCAAAGGGTGTACTTGTAAAGTGGTTTACATAATGCAATTACGGTGCGTGAAGAATGGATGTAAATCCCTGACCAAACTGGGGATGGACCATCATAAATCTGGTGTTATTTATGTTTTTTGTATTGTTTTATTTTTCATTGATCACTTAGAGATCTGTAGAAAAACTAAAGCTGAC
>JAOVYX010016884.1:0-23518 GCA_035668315.1 Drosera spatulata | reverse complement strand
ATTGGATCAATTCAACCGAACAGATAATCAATCACAATCAATGGCAATTAACACCATAAAAACAGACTTTAACGAAATAAAATGTTACCGATTCGGACGACGACTGAAGTCAAAATGTTACCGATTCGGACAGCGGGCAGCGGGCCGGGTCGGAGAGCAGGCTGGGGAGCGGGGGAAAGGCTGCCTGTAACATAGCGGCGGCAGCGACCTCGACGGTATGTCAGCTGGGCGCGGTGGCAGCGGGGACACGGGGCGGCACCGGCGATAGCGGGGCGGCAGCGGCGGCAACAGGCAGAGGCGCAGAGGCACGGGCGACGGCGTGAGTGCAACGTGAGTGCGACGGTGGTGAGTGACGGATGTGGTGGCAGCCGATGGTGTGACTGGCGAAGGTGGTGGCGGCCGGTGGTGTGAGTGATGAAGGTGGTGGCGTCCGGGGCGAATCACGGCGAAATCGGAAGCAAAATGAGGGGAAGAAATGGCTGAGGGGAAGGTGATGGCTGAGGGGAAGAAATGGCTGAGGGGAAGGTGATGGCTGAGGGGAAGCAAAGTGAGATTTTGGAGGAGGAAGAAATGAGGGGAAGGTGATGGCTGAGGTTATATATAGGAATTTTAGCGACGGAATCCGTCGCTAAAATGTAGTTCAAACCTATTTAGCGACGGAATCCGTCGCAAAGATTCAACCTTTTAAAACTTTTTGTCGTTAAAATCCATCGTTTTGGTTCTTTTTCACAATTACTTTCAATTAAATTTCATAGTTTACAATATGTGATACATCTAACACAAATTTTCGTACGCGCGAAACATCATATACATTTCAAGTTTTGTTACATATATAATTTGAACATATTATTACGAGTTATTAACACTCCTTAGTTTCTTCATTAAATTTTTGTGAAAAACAACACGTTATCATAATCGTTTGTACTATTAGGAAATCATCAAATATTTACATTTATGAATAATAATAACTCAAAAAATCATTACTCAAATTATCGAATAAAAGTTTTAGCTACGGATTCCCTAGCTAATTTAAAATTTTATATATTTAACGACAGAATCCGTCGCTAAATAATATTATATATTTAAGATGTAGCTTCGGATCCCTCGCTAATATAAGGGATATCATTGAAAAAATTTTGTGAGGAAACATTTAGCGACCGATACGTCGCTAGATAGTTATAATTCAAATTTGTTTTCTTATTTAGCGACGGATCCGTCGCTAAGACTATCACATCACTCACTTTCAGCGAAAAATTTCCCAAGGCAAAAATTACAACCATTTACAACTTAGCGACGGATTCCGTCGTTATATAGTGTAATTCAAATTTGTTTTCTTGTTTAGCGACGGATCCGTCGCTAAGACTATCACATCACTCACTTTCAGCGAAAAAATTCCTAAGGCAAAAATTACATCCATTTACAACTTAGCGACGTATTCCGTCGCTATATAGTGCAATTCAAATATGTTTCCATTTTTAGCGACGAATCCGTCGCTAAGACTATCACATCACTCACTTTCAGCAAAAAATTTCGTAAGGCAAAAATTACAACCATTTACAACTTAGCGACGGATTCCGTTGCTATATAGTGTAATTCAAATATGTTTCCTTTTTTAGCGACGGATCCGTCGCTAATACTATTACATCACTGTAGCTGAATGAAAGTTAGCGACGGAATCGGTCGTCAAATAATATCTTTGTAATTTTGTTTTTTTCTTTACCGACGGATCCGTCGCAAAATAAGGGAACTGAAATTTGAAAACTATTTAAGACATGTATGTTGCGACGGATTCTGTTGCTAAGTTATCTTGATCCATATTTAGCGACGGAATCCGTCGCTATATGTTCATCGTTTGCGACGGGATTTGACTTTCCGTCGTAAAAAACATAAAATTTTCTGGGAGTAATTTTAGTTACGGTTCCGTCGTAAATTATATATATTTAACGACGGAAAATATCCGTCGCTAAATTATTCCGTAGCTAAATTATAATTTTTTTGTAGTGCTAGAGACAGGTGTCACTCTACAACTCCTATTTTTGGAAAGATATCTTTTCATAATTATCTCCTTGATTTTCACAACGTGAATAGTCATCTTAGGAAACTGTGTAATGGTTACTTTTTGATTTCAAACGGTTGAAATCTACAGTAACTATAAAAGGAGAGAAATCATTTCAGAATGCACTTTACAATTCTTTCTCTCTCTCCCAAGCGATAGGCAAACCCTTATTCTCTCAATTCTCCTTTTGTTCACTTCCAAACTCTCAATTCAAAACTCTTTCTGAAAAACTTTGCGAATCTTAACTCTTTCGAACAAAATGGCCTACAAATCCACTTCTTCAACACCCTCCAAATCCTCAAGGCCACAAGTGAGCCCTGCAATTAAAGCTTTACAAACAAGTGTGGTTGTTGACTTTGAGACTCTCACGCACGAGTCTGACGAAGTCAGAGAAGTTGGAGAATCGATTCAAGAAGCCGGACGGAAATACTTGTGTGAGACCACTAGCCACCTCTTTGACGATGAAGTAATGAATCTGATTGAAAAGGCTAGGGTTTCAAGGAATTTCCATGAAATCGGTTACACTCACAAGAAGACAGTGATTCAAATCACTGTGGATGATATGGCTCATATCTTCAGATTGCACAATGATGGTTCAAGGGTGATTCTCCCAAGCGTCATCACAGACGGACGCCTCACGATGCTCGAAACTGAACATCAGAAAGAAGGGATAAGAATGATGAAGAAATTCTTGGCAAAGGAACACAAATTCCTTGCAGACGTAGTCAAGAAAACTATGATGTCCAGGGAATACTCAAAGGACCAGATCACACAAGATTAGCAGGATATCATGTGTGCAATCTTGATAAAACACCAAGTGAACTGGGCTAGCTTGATGATGTATCAACTAGACAGTGCAATAGAGGCCAGACAACCTCTCTACGGCAGACTACTGAGCATCATTCTGAAGGATAAGTTGAAGCTGTCTGATGCTCAAGGAAGATCATGGATGGTGTCGAAGCAAATCGACATCGAAAAGATTGACAGACTGCCAGCAAGTCTGGCAAAGACAAGGAAGGCTACAGTGGCACATCCACCACCACAACCCAAGTATGCAGTGCAACAGAGGGCTGAGAAGCCCAAAAAGAAAATGATTCCTAAGGCTGCTAAGCCTCCAAAAAGGAAACTGATACTCCAATCTTCTGAAGAATCAAAAGAACCTGCCATGGGAAGAGCAATTGAAGTGGAAATAGAGTCTGCAGACTGGTGCAGACATGTAAACTGGAGAAAGAAATGCATAGGTGCAGACCACCACTGCACTTGCTATTGTGCAAACGGGCTCTACACTTGCAGTAGTGCAGACGAGAGAAGCACCAGCTACAGCAATCTAGATGACTGAACAAGCTGTAGACCTGCAGCAGAGGGAAGAAGGTGCAGACCAGCGACATGATAAAGGAAACTACAGAATAACAGATCTTACAACCAATCACTGCAGTAGAGGAAGGCTCTTCCTCAAGAACACTTCCCCCAAAGATTCCTGAAGTAGCAGCTCTACATGACTCCAATGTAGCTCTCGAATTCATAAGGGGAGGTGCAGACAAAGACCTATAACAGTTCATACTAAGCTCAATGATGAGTTTTGAAGAAACTCAAGAGGGTCCTCAAGCTGAATTCAGAAGGGAAATATTTGCGAGGGGATTCACACGAAAGGAGATTGATGATATTGAAGCAAAACTGCGAACTCTTGATACTCCAACTCCAAAAGAAGTCCCTAGTGCAACAGCCAGAATCATAATCAATGAAGATACAGCAGGTACACTAACATCAACAACTTTGATTCCCTACACTGACATACCTCTTGTTCCTTATGCAGATGATGATGATGAGCTAGAGATCATTCAAGTAAGGACAGCAGAAGAAGTTCAAGCGGCCGAGGAACAAGCAGAAGACCCAGAGGAAAGAAGAAAATTTGAAGAAGCACTTCAATATGTTGAAGAGCTGAGAAGGAAGGCCCAAGAGTGTAGAGAAAAAACTAATGCTCTCTTGGAAAAGCCTCAGAAAGAGGCAATGTTGCAAGAATTTGCCAAGAAGCATAAACTAAGGAGGAGAAAATCTACAGTGAGCATAAACCTAACCCAATCCCCACAACAAAAGATGAACAGCTTGCAGAAGAATGAAGGTAAATGGATGAAGCTCTTGAAACCTCAGAAAGAGGCTACACTGTAAAAAGCCACTCAGCAGACGACTCTACAGCAGACTGCTCCCCAGACCAGGATGCAGAAGAGAGTAGCTCCTACACTACCACCAGTTGCTCCTTCCAAGAAAAGGAAGACCTCAAAGAGCAACAGACCAAAATTGATTCCATCAGGACCTCGACAACTATTCACCATTCGTCTCGATGGATCCAAAAGACTGATAGGGGACATCACAGGTATGATGGAAGGAGAAATCGAGTAAATGGTCCTACTATAATAATAAGCTGCTAAAAAGAAGGAAAGACCAGCAGAACCTTACATACTCTTTAGTGGAGTATTGGAGTGGAAGGACTCCACACTGAAGACGGGCAGACACAGACAAGCTGAACTGTACCAAGTTGAGTTTATTCACTCAAAAGAAGTATGGCTAGAGCTGAAAAGAATTATTAACAAGCATGTTCGAGCAGCAACACAAGAATTCCAGGAGTACTTGTCCAGACCACAAGTTGGCAGACCACCATCTCCTGGGGGCAGAGATGATGGTGGTGATGAAGTTCAAGGTGAAGATTGTCATCTTGATAAACTAATTGATGAAGTTGCAAGGGAAGGAGTCCTCCAATCGATACAAAAGGGTACTGAGATGCAGGCCAGCCAAGCTGATGCCGTAGAACAAACAATGGAACAAACTGCAGCAAAGGAGGTAGCTGCAGTATAGCAGACCACTAAGGCTAAGGAGCAGAATACCCCAGTGTCTGCAGCAGTGCCTGCAGACGAGGCATTGTAACTGCGGACCACTTCAGCCATTACAGAACCTGCAATAAAGCAGACCATCTCAACAATCATAGACGAGCAGACGAGCTTGGCCCTTGCAGCAGAGCAAGTTCCTACAGACGAGCAACTCATTCAACTTTCATTCAAACAATTAATGCAAGACATGGAGGAATTACAAGTCCAGATACCTGAAGAGACACCAGATGTCCTTGCAGAAGAGCCTAAAATTCCATACTACAGAAGAGAGTTCATCACAAGGGATAACACTCTCCACTCTTAGAAGGCACTTGTTGGAGGACATACCATCAACTCAGCATATGCAAGGGGACATTTCACCAATCCACATCCAGTTTACCCCTCAATCATAATTTGGATTGCAGCAAATAAATGAAGACCCCTCTTCAGTCAGTTTTCCCCAAGGACTGCTATATGGAGCCACCTCCAATATTCCCATGACTCCTCAAATAGCCATTAGGAGTCTCAAACTGGGAATGGAAGAAGTCAAGCTATCATAGCACACGAAGACTCCGATGTCAACAAGAACCAGATCTGCATCCAGGAGGAAGCAGACTAGCAAAACACCATAAACCTCCCCATCCAGCGTTGATGAAAGGCTGCATCAACTGGATCAGAATCTCAATGAAGTTAAACAATGGACCAAGGACGCTCTGCATGATTTTGCCAAAGTACTTCATCCTCTTGTAGATGACCTTAGAACAGAGAGGAATAGGATGGAGGAAAACTTTGATGCTTTCCATGAATTACTTGAAGGGCTTTCAAAGGCATTAATTAAACAAGCTCAAAAGGTCATCGGCATCAGTCTGAGATATTACGTTAAGACAACCTCAAACTACAACCATTTACAGACAGCACAAGCTTTCAAATTCAGAAAATTACAGACAACCATCCAGGAGACGCAGAGTCAACTGCAGACATCCTCAACAAATACAAGAGTCTCATTCTATTAGAGTCACGTGTGGATTCAACCCTCAGGAGAGCCACCGCTGCACAAAACAATATGGCAGCTGAGCTAGTGGCACTGAAGGCAACAGTCAACGACCTCTCCTAAAGTATTAATGCAAACAAAAAGGAGGAGAAGACTGCAGTTGAGAGGACTGCAGCAGAGCAACCTCAAGGGCAGCAAAGGTCTCAGAGGGAAGCAGCTCCACCAAGGTCTGCAACAGAGGAGAGACAGCTTGCAACAAAGCAACCAAGGTCTGCAGCAGAAGGGACAAGCAGCAGCCCTGCAGCAGAACAGCAAAGGAAGAAACAAAAAACACAAAAGGCCAATGGTTCTACAATAGGATTGTCCTTCCAAGAGAAGACGGAAGGATTAATCCACAGGGAAAATATAAGTCCTCTATATTCTGTAAAAGTTGTTTTTAGCAATGAATGTATAGGTGATCTTACTGTTATAATTTCTTAGGAGTTTTGTTTACATCAATTTAGGAGGAGATTGATATGAATATGCAATCCCTCCGTTTGTGTAGAAATTGATGAACAAAACTTAAAAAGAAATTATGTATGTAATAGATGCTTAGGCTGTAACTATTAGCTAGGTAGATGCAGATTAGAACCGCAGGAGATACAGCAGACCACTGGTGCAGACTAGTACAGCAGGATGCAGTAGAGTGCAGCAGACGAAGGCTATGCAGACTACAGGGCACTAAAAATTATAGGCCAAACATAAACTACATACAACAGCAAAAGTGACTCGGTGTTCTCATGATCTAGGACCATTCCGTTATTCAAGGCCAATTCCAGCAACAAAGTGAAGTGAGTCATATCGCAGTGCAAGTATGCAAGTTGAATTGCAGAAAACCGAGTGTAGTGCTGGATACAGACGAGGCTACACTAGCAGGCTGAGCAGATGAGGTCTAGAAGCTATTGAGTGGGAGTTAAGTTACAGCAGACTGACTGCAATACTTAGTGCAAGTGAAGTTGCAGAAAGGTTGGATATGAAGACTGTGCAGTAGAGCTCACGCAGCCGAGGGTGCAGCAGAGGCCTGCAGTAGAGGGTGTGCAGCAAAGGTGAGTAGTAGACCTGGTGTATGAGTCTGGGTGCAGTATAAGTTATGATGGAATTGAAAGGAACAAGGAAGGGGTAAAAAACGAGAAGCTGAAGCAAAGGTGATGTGTACTAGATCAGTCTACTGCAGTAGAGGACAGAACTGTTACTATCAGATAGTAAAGTCACGGGTTCTGGTTCCCTCAGCCTATAAAAGGGGACTCACAGCGCTAAGAAAAAGGTTGACGAGTCTGAGATTAACTTGAACATCATTTCAAAGCTTTCAAACAAAGAAAAAACCTTGTAGACTCGATGTGCGTGAGGACAATGTTTCAATCACATTAATTTCGATCACCTTTGTCCTCCTGCACTAATTTCGATCGCATTAAGGACAATGTTTATTTTACGCTTGAGAGAGTGGTTAGGTTTGTTTTGTTTTGTTTTTGTTTTTTAGTTTAGTCTTTATTTTTCGTAAAAAATCAGAAAATCAAAAAATTCTATTTTGAAAAAATTCAGATAGGTGTCAACATCCCTGGAAGATTGACACGGGATAAGCAGACAGTTAACAATATCAGGATAGTACAACCATGGGTATTGATTTTCTGAGCCCTATAAAAGGAGAACAAATCCAGATAAAGAAGGTTGACGATTGTGAAGAAGTGATAGCAAGATGAAAAGTCATTCATCATCAACGTGCAATCGTTCTTGTGTGCTGGATTGACGATTTGAGATAAGGAGTTCACTTGTCTACGACATCTTTCATCTCTCCACTTCTCTATTTTTCACTAGCTTGTATTATAGAAAAGGATGAAACGTTTTTCATGTGTATGTAGGAGGAAAAAAAACAAAGGTTTCAATTTTCCAAGTGGAAATGGTTGGAACAAGCTTTGGAGATTCAAGAGGTTCCATTGTTATGTTTCTGAAAATTTAAGGTCTATTTAAACCTATAGTGCTCATGATCTAGTTGATGAAATAAGGTATCAAATTTGTACGTTTTCATTGAGTCATATTGTAATCAGAATTTTGGTTACAACATCACTCGTGGAGTGTTCAGTTTCATGAGAACCTTGCACCTAGGATTGTACAGGTCTTCATAGTCAATAGTGTGTCTGTTAGGAGATTTTCTAGCCTAGACGTAGACATAGGTAAACGAACTTATAAGGTGTTCTACAGGTGAAGTCTTTAGTTTGGAATATGTAAGCAAAAAAAGGTCTTAGATTGTATTTAAGGATGATTGTAGTTCATTTTTGTGTCTCGATACCGGAAGTAACTCTCCGATTTAGTCTGAGACGAACAATTGTACATCTTGTGTTATTTATATTTCTTCTCTTTATTTTCTATTTATCCTCAGATCAAAAAGTTACAAAACTCAAAAAAGGGCAACATAAAACTGAATCATTACTAAGAAATGTTACATTACAATTTCAGTACACCACTCATACTACAATTCAAAATTTTGAAATCCTCACTTCACTTTGAAATCTAAAGTCATTTTCATATTTTTTTAGGCGGATGTGGGCAAACTATTGTTTTACCAGAATTCATTTTTGTTTGCCACGTTTTCCACCTCTTCACTACTCTATTTTTCTCTCTTGTATTTCAAAAATGCAAGGAATTTTTTTTTTATGGTTATCCAATCATTAAGAGTAAAAACAACAATAGATTTCAGAGTTTTCAAAGTGAAAAAGATTGGAACAAGTTTCGGAGATTCAAGAGGTTCGATGGTTATGTTTATAATAAACTAAGGTATATTCGAACCTATATTGCTCATGATCTTGTTGATGAAATGAGATATAAATCTAAATTTTTTCATTGAGTCATATTGTAATCAGGATGTTTGTTACAACATCACTCGTGGAGTGTTCCTTTCCTTGAGAACCTTTAACCTATTCTTGTATAGGTTGTCATAGTCACTAGGGTGTCTCTGTTAGGAGTGTTTCTAGTCTAGACGTGGACAAAGGTGAACGAACTTGCACGGTGCTCTACATGTGGAGTCTTGTAGTTTGGAGACTTTAAGCAAAAGAGGCATTAGATTGTGCTTAGGAATGATTATACTCGAACCTATAGTGCCCACGATCTTGCTGATAAAATGAGGTAAAAATCTATACGTTTTCATTGAGTCATATTGTAATCGGAATGTTTGTTACAACATCACTCGCTAAGTGTTCTTTTGCATGAGAACCTTGAACCTAGGTTTGTATAGGTTCTCAAAGTCACTAGTGTATGTCTGTTAGGAGTTTTCCTACTATAGACGTACACATAGGTAAACGAACTTGTAGAGTACTTTAGAGATAGAGTCTTGCAGTTTGGAGTCTATAAGCAAAAGAGGTATTTGATTGTACTTAGAGATGATTATATTATATTGTTGTTTCTCTACAGTGGATCTAACTTTCTGACGTAATCGGATACGAACAATTTACATCGTGTGTTATTTATTTTTGTGCTCTTTATTTTTCTAATTATCATCAGATCAAGAATATTACAAAACTGAAATCTGGATAACTTAAGAACTGAATCATTACTAAGAACTAATACATTGTAATTTCAACACATCGTGTATAGTAAAATTCAAAATTTTGATGGAAAACGATTTTATTTCTGTGGAGGTCGCACTGTTTTGTTATACAACGGGAACTAAACATTATAATTGTGTCATGATTACTCTGCCCAAGATGGTGGTGCCATGTGCATTATTTTATTATAAGTCGGGCACTAAAATTGCAACGGTGCCCCAATCGCTCCAGTGAAGGTGTTTGCAATATAGGCCGGTGCATTGTTTTGTTATATGCGTATCGCACAGAGTATCGTAGTAGTGTACTAATTGCTTCGGGGAACATCACGAGGGCATAGGGGCACTATACGTAGGAATAGAGGAAGTGTCGTCTCAAGGGCGAAGAAGATGATGGAGACGGCAGCGACAAGACTTGATAGGGTCAGAAGGGAAACCATTAGGAATAGTTGGGGTATTTGGGTTAGATTAATGTAATTTGATTATAAACAACATTTCTGTTACTCTTCTTTTGAATTTTATTTCCTTTTATTTAATATGGGCAATGAAATCCACTTTTCTTTTTCTTTTTCTTTTTCTTTGTTTTCTTTTCTTTCTTTCTTTCTTTTTTTTTTTTTTGATTAAAGAACTAATAGGTGAATAAGCCACATCAAAAAAAAAAAAAACATAATAGGTGAATAAAATTGAAGGTATGACTGATAAGTAAATAAGACGAGTAAATAGAACTATAGATAATTCTACCTTAATTTATCCATCTATCAATTGTATGACATGTTTCATTCGTAGAAGAAAACTCATCACTGCGTCATATTGTAGTATGATGTCCTGACAATGCAGTGCATGTACTATTCTAAGGATTGAGCTCACTCTCACCATTGTCGCGAAGTTCGCATGCTTTTCTGGTTCGGAAACACAAAAATCAATGTTACTTTCTATTAATTTCCTTAATCGTGCTTTAGATCGATTGTTCTGTGTGTCGTTACATTTAAATCGTACACCGATTTCTCTAAACAATGCACTTGCTCATATATCTGTATATCCCATCTATATCATGGCCCTTTCTCCCCTACACCCTCTCACCCACCCCACACTACCATCAAATGAACAAAAACATCACCAATATTTCTCCTTTTCTTTCATCATCTCTCATTCACTTTTCTCTTCTTATCACCATAAAGACTAAACTGATCAGTGCAGTCTCCATGCTCTGATATTTCCCGTGTATGTTCAATGGGTCGGTCGCCTTGCTGCGACAAAGTGGGGTTGAAGAAAGGCCCCTGGACTCCTGAGGAAGATCAGAAACTCCTCGCTTACATTGAGGAACACGGTCATGGTAACTGGCGCGCATTGCCCCCCAATGCCGGTACGTATGTGCGTTTAGTTAACTTGCTCCGGTGACATACATTGATGTGTTTTATGCGTGATGAGTTCAGGAGTATTGAATAACGTTTTGTTTGTGTACGCGGTTGTGTAGGGCTTGAAAGATGTGGGAAGAGTTGCAGGCTTAGATGGACGAATTATTTGAGGCCTGATATCAAGAGGGGCAAATTCAGTTTGCAAGAAGAGCAGACCATTATTCAGCTTCATGCTCTCTTGGGCAACAAGTAGTTGATCATTGGATTGAGCAAATATTACATGTCAATTATCTTTTTTGTAATTTCATAGAATCTGACAAACATGGTCCATACAATCGGCCGCGTTGTTTGATTGACTTGTGGGTTCATTTGTGAGTCTAATTCACTCATTCTTTCTACCAACTCCAGTTGGATTAAACGATTAACAGTACTAATCGTTTTGGATTAGGATCAATTCAGCATTGTCGATTGAAAAATGACAATGTGATAATGATTGGAAACCAAGGCTTGATTTATTTTGTAATCTGTGTCAATATATGTGTTCATGATAAATCTCTATTCTGTAATGTTCTGTCTTAGGTGGTCGGCGATCGCGACACATTTGCCTAAGAGAACAGACAATGAGATAAAGAACTACTGGAACACGCACCTCAAGAAAAGACTATTGAAGATGGGGATCGATCCAGTAACCCACAAGCCAAAAAACGACACGCTTCTCTCCAACGACGGTAGCCACACCAAGAGTGCCGCCAACCTCGGCCACATCGCGCAATGGGAAACAGCTCGCCTGGAGGCTGAGGCGCGACTTGCACGGCAATCCAAGCTCCGTTCCAATGCATCATCACACAGTGTGTCAACACCAACACCAACAGCATTGTTGTCCAGTCAAGGAGATGATCAATGGGAGAATTATGTGCCTTTTGGTTCAGGGCTTAATGAGTTTGGGATTAACATGGATGGGTTCACTGAGTTGTTGCTGAATAATGTCTCCTGTGGAGGCAGTGGCGGTGGAGGATATGGCGGTGGAGGAGGATCTAGTGGTGATGGCGGCTGCAGCGACGACGAAAATGATAAGAGTTATTGGAACAATGTTCTTGATCAGGTTAATTCATGCTCGTCGAATTCTGCATCATTTTGATAAATAGTTGATACGTTTAACAACTAGTAGATAATAAGGCTTCGAGCTTGTATATGTAATAATCATTGTCTTGGGAAAGTGATGCTTAATCTATCACTTAATGAACATGGTCGTTTTCCATGTTCTTTGATTTTCTTTAATTTCTGTGAAAATCCTTTGGATATTGGCATTATCTTGACAGGTGTAGTCAGAGCTTTGGTTGAGGAAGCTGGAGTTTTTGAGAGAAGCTATGTACTGATGTCCATTGATTCTTGAGTGTTAAGAAATAAATCATTGTATTCATGTAATATAGTAGGTGATACATTGAGAACTGAAAATATCGGAGGCTCTGTTTTGGTTTAGCATTTTATTATGTAATTTTTCAATATCCTCTGTAAGATGCGATTGACATGGATTACGAATGACATGGATTATTATCTTAATGAGTCAAGAATCTTGACCACCTAAATGTCACAACAATCAAATGGCATATTTGATTTTTTTATGCCGATTCTAAAGATAAGAGGAAGTTAATCCGAACGACTCGACAATCACACATCCTTTTTAAATAAATTTTCCATGAAAATTAAATGATTATTTGAATACATATTTCAAAACACTGTAAAAAGAAAATAACATTATCTTATAATGGCTAACAAAATTTTGCAAAGTGTGTATTGTAAAAGATAAATTAATGTGGCAATTTTAATTTTTTTTCGTACTGTGAATTATGTGGCTCTTGGATCTAAATTATCCCCTGTTTATCTGTAATATAAGTTCTGTGGCTCTATATTTCATGTACTACTATTATAATAGGCAGAGTGAGTGAGTGAGTTGTCAAAGGGAGTAAAAGCATATGGTCCATGATTCCATATGTGGTGTAGAGGGTTATAATTATAAAAATAAGAGTGATAATAATATGAGTATATAAATGGGGTGTCCAATAAGAGATGCATTGATGAAGGGGGCGCTTTTATGAGTGTTTGTTTCATGTCACGTTCAAGCAAGCTCATTTTGGGACATGGAAATCAATTCATTGTCTTGTTCTATTATCCACCAAGTGAGCTACGAAAAGAGAGGACCAAAAATCCTCAATCCAGCTGAGGTCAAAAGTTTAAAACTTATTGGATGATAAACTGTTAAGTAGGATATCCGCCCTCCAATTGAAGTGGTTTGCATGGTGTTTCGGATTTAAGAAATATTCGGTTGATTTAAAGGGTGATTTTTTTTTTTTAGGGGTAACCCACAAAGAGAGAGAGAAATAAAAGGGGTATTCGATGGTGTTGAGCAATAAATCAATGATTTATTACCTAATAGATGGAGTCTTTTTTGTCCCTAACTGTGGACGTCGATTTCAGAGATTTGAGCTTAAGCACAGGGATTACGTACCGTCAGATGATACGACTTTAAAAGTTGTCATCTAATTGATTCTCAACCAGAAAACATTGGATAACGCTTGATTTTCTGATAGACTTCTCGATTCGAGAGATTGGTTAAATGACGGAAAGGTTGCGTGAGCTATTAGTACCGTCACCCTCGTATTGGAGGCAGTCTTTACTTTCAAAGATTTCCTTTTATAGATAGTCTCGATTTCCAAATGTATTGTGTACATTGCATGACAAGTTAGAAAAAAATAAAGAATAATCAAATATTTTGACTGAGAGCTTAACGGTTGTCTACGCATTTGCGAAGTTAAAGATCAAACCAAACATAGTTCTGATTATGATCAAATCTTTTAATAAAGTTTCTTGCACCCTCGTTAGATCTTGGACCATGGAGGGATGAGATCATGTGTACTTATGATATTATACTACAAAAAAAAAAAAGGATGAATTTACGACTAAATTATATTTTTAGTAGTAAAATTAACAACTAAAATGTAATTATAGTCGTTAATTTTACGATCACATAGGTTTAGTAGTAATGTTTATGACTACAAGAGTTTAGTCGTGAATTTTACGAATAAAATCAAGGTTAGTCATAAAATTAACGACTAAAAAGAAACTTAGACACAAAATTAACAACTAAAATATTTTTAGTAGCTATTTTTGCGATCAAAATTAATACTAGTCACTAATTTTTCTATCAAAATTAATATAAGTCGCAAAGTTAATTTTTTAAAAAAACATCAAAAATTAATTTTGTAATTTTGCGATCAATATATTTTTTTAATAAATATAGCGACTAAGTTATGACTTTAGTCGCAATATTGATGACAAATATAATCAGGAGTTTCATTTGTCACATTGATTAGTTCATGAGCTTGTGGACACTTAGTCATGGGGTTCGAATCCAGAACCACAGCGCCAACATGTGTGTCACTTAGGATTAAGTTTCATGTGTCCGTCATGTAATCATTCGATTTTTTATTTTTATTTTTGTTCAAAATCGCGACTAATGTAATTTTAGTCACTAATTTAGCGACTAAAATTTTGAAAATAGTCGCCAATTTAGCGACTAGAAAAAGATCTTAGTCTCTATTGAGTTTAGTAGAAAAAATAATGACTAAAATTACCTTAATCGTCAATTTAGCGACTAATGTTTTTTGTTTATTCGTCAAATTTCACTAGCGAGGAAGGTTTTATCGACTAAGATTTTTAGTCGCATAATAGTCGTGAAACACATTATGATGACTAAAACTCCCTTTTTGTGACTAAAAAGCTTAGTCGTTAAAAACTTTTTTTTTTTTTTGTAGTGTTACGAAGTCTCCGTTGTTGTCAATTTTAAAACTGGTTGACTCCTCATTGGACTAAGTCTGGTCCTAAACGTCAACCTAAATTTTAATTCACCTAAATTTGATCAGATTATATTAATTTATTCACATAAAGTGTGAATTTTGATCAAAATCAATAATTTTTTAAGAATTCTGTTAATTTTTGAATTTTATGATTAATTTTATAATGTCAGATCTACGTGATTTTTAAGATTAATTTTATGATTAATATATGAATTTTTCAATTTGATAAAAACTTAGTCATTAAAACCTTTTTTTTTTTTTTGTAGTGTTAGGAAGTCTCCGTTGTTGTCAATTTTAAGACTGGTTGACTCCCCATTGGACTAAATCGGGCCCTAAACGTCAACCTAAATTTTAATCCATCTATTTTATGAAATTTATGAATTTTATTCACCTAAATTTGATCAGTTTATATCAATCTATTCACCTAAGTGTGAATTTTGATCAAAATCAATAATTTTCTTAAGGATTCTTTTAATTTTTGAATTTTATGATTAATTTCCTAATGTTAGATCTACGTGATTTTGTATCATTTTTTCTTAATTTATCTGAGCATAGGTAAGATTTCAATTAAGAACTCTAAGACAACCCAATCGATATTTCTAATCAATTAAATTTTGTCAGAGATTTATTTTGTTAGCCTAAACGAATATTTAGGCCGAATTTAGCTAAACATAACAACTATCCTCCCTAAATCCATGAAGTCATACATAATATGGATATATAAAGGCCAAAAGTTTACTAGCTTCATGAACCAATCTGGGTTGGTCTAGTGGTGTTCGACTCAACCTTCTTCTTGAAGGTCTTGGGTTCGAATCTCACTAGCCTCAAAATCCATGTTGGTCACGTCCGTTGACTTCGATCAAAACTTTACCCGATGCTGATGGGGGGTGCCTTATCAGTGTCCGGGGGAATAGTCGAGGTGCGCGCGAGGTGCCTCGGACACCCTCGTCACAAAAAAAAAAAGTTTACTAGCTTCATGCATAAAATTCCTAAGATTGCTCAATGGGATAGTGTACAGCACACCATCGGACAAAAACCAATGAAAGGCAAAGTGACATGCATCATACTTCACGTGTGAGTTTCGAAGAGGGGAAAAAAAAATCGAAATTCGAATTATCGAATCAAATTAAACCGAACCGAAAAATTCAATTTGGTTTTTCATAATTTGATTTTCGGTTTTTCTTTGACCTTCGATTTTGGTTTTGGTTTCGGATTTCTGAAAAATTCGGTAATTCGGTTAACCTAATTAACCGAAAATATATAATTTTTATTTTATTTTTTTTAATTTTTTATGTCTAACTATATATCATATATTAGAGTGATACCGGTAATAAAAATATATATTAAGTGTATAAAAAATTAATTATACCCAATTTATTGCATTTATGATTTAATTTCAATTGCTTATTTAATATTGTTATGCTATTTTTCATTTTTTCTCAAGAGAAAAGGTAAAAATTTTAAACCCTTTGAAGATTCAATAAATAACCGAAAGCGAACCGAAATCGATTAATCGAAAAAGATATTATATTTATCGAATTCTCTCGCCCCTCCAAGTAAGGATGTTAAAACGATTATGAAACCGTTTATTAAACTGAAACCAAACCGTGTAAACCGAAACCGATTAACCGATTAATTAAACAATTCGATTTTGATTTTTGAAATAAAATTGTTTATTTATTCGATTTGGTTACGATTTTTAACCGGTTAATTATCGGTAAACGATTAAAAACCGTTTAACCGATTAGGTTAAACCGATAACTGTAACCAAATTAATCGAAAAATAGCAACTGATGACCATTAACCAATTAACCGAATAATATATATCAATTAACCAAATCAAACAAATATATTTATAACCAACTAATAATTTTTCATAAATGAATCATTTTATGTAATTATTTACTCAATTTTCATCAATTAATCGTTTAAAAATTAATTGAGAGTTTGATTTATTTTTTTTGTAACCGTTTAATTATTCGATTAATCATAACCGATTAACCGTTTGACCATAATCGTTTATATAACCGATTAATCGAAATCGATTTTTTTCGTTTCAATTATGAATTTATCCATCATAATTAAATCGAATAACCGAAATCGTATCCATTAACATCCTTGTCTCCAAGTACAAGTAGCAGGATCATCAACAAAACCTCATCTTTTAATCCATTCAAACAACGAAGCTGACCCGCATCAAAACTTGAGAAGCATTAAGTTTCTTTTAACACTGAACATATGAATCAAAAGACAACGAACAAGGAATTGAAATCTCACAGCAAGCAAGCATCTATCTTCATCAGTTGAAGCAAGCATCCAGCGGCGGTGCTCGAAGAAGGACTTCGATCTGAGATTCACTATCGTCATCAGCCGGCTCTCGCTAGAAATCAAGGCGCGGCCCAATAGACTTCATCACGACCGCGTCAATCGTCATCAAGCGTCAGAGATGGCATCGATCATGGGTGTAATCATAATCAGCTGAAGAGCGCATCCAACAACAGGGTCGAGATCGTCATGGACCAAGTCTCCCCGGATGAGTGACAAGCCCGCAAGGGTGCCGCCGTCCTCTGGCGAGATCGAACACCACCACGCGAGCAGGCCATGATTCAAACTGATTTCGGTTTAGTTTCGTCGAAGGTGCTCGTCGGAGGCTTTGGTAGATGGTGTTGAGTTTGTTGTCTACTTCACATTCATGACGGATGTGCCCTACGCTCATCAAATACGATAAAAAAACGATATATCTAATATAATATAAAATCAAAAAAAATACTAAATGATGTAATAAAAACGTTTACAGGATAACACGGGCCGTGCATGAGATACACAGCTGTGTAGTTGGTTGTTGAGATATTTCAGGCACGGACCGTGCTTGGTGAGCATGGTCGTGCGTGCGATGCAACCTAGAAGTCTGTTCCTTCTGCATCGTTATGGGTCTATAAATACACCCATCTTATTATATGTTCATATTAATTTTTAGGTTTTGAGTTGTGATATAATACGATATGATACGCTCTGTTATTCTTTCCTCACACATTGCTTTGCTACCATGTTTGTGCTACAGTTCTTATGGGTTTTTTCTCCCAACGTTCGGATTTTCCGACGTTAAATTGTGTGTTCTTATTATTGTGTGTCTCGATGTAGCATCTTCAAATCTTTCAGATGGGGAGCTCAAGATAATCTTGTCGTAGTTGGTTTGTGAATTGCTGTGAGCGGAGGGGGAAGACGAGTGTGCTCAAGGTGAGCAACTCTCTGAGAGGTGTCCTATGATGAAGAGATCGACAGCTTTATATAACCATGGTGATGTGATAAGGAAGAAAAGAGGATCGACTCCAACCAGGAAGAAAGCAGATTTCGGAACCTAAAGCTCATGGGCCTAAGCTTCATGAAGAAGCCGTGGTGGCAGCAGGTTCTGTTACTAGAAGGAAGCAGAAAAGGGGTCGAGCGGGAAAAACATAGATTTTATGGTTTTTAATTTTGTCAATTTTTTTTAGCTTTAGAAATTGTTTGACTTTTGATTTTATTAATGTGTTGGACCTCATCTATTGCCCGGGTCACGTTTTAAGATTCGATTATTCTACACACACATTTACCATCCATTTTGAAAATCTTATACATTTTTTCCCCAATGAATGATTGTACTCATTTTGGATAAATAAAAGTAATTATAAAGAGAATTTTTGGGTTTCAAATCAACCTATACATTTATTACTTTTGAGACCCACAATCACTTTTCTCCATCTTTATCCTAACCCGTATCTTTCTCTATACAATTTGGACCAAATGACATTCACTTTTGTCCATCAAAACTGCACCAATTCACAATCAATAACACCAAATGTCATGATCTCTATTCTGAAAAAAATCAAAATTTTACTATTTTTTTCTCATTCTATACATCTCCAAACTAGATTCGAAAATAAGTTTTTGAGTTCTTGTGCATTATATGGGTTTTACATGTTGTGCAATTGTGATTGTTTTGCTTTGTTTCCGTTTTGCTCTTAAAACCAAATTTTTGAGTTTCTCACTGGAAGTAAGGTTTTAGATATGGGATGAGACATGCTGATGAGTTCATATTTGTATTTTCATGATTTCTTTGTCGCATTGCGATGGGAGGTGAAGATGGTCTATAACAATTCGACATTGGGCTTGTTGCTCTGTGTGTTTTCGAAGAAGAGTGTTATTCAATCTCAATTCTTAATAGCATGAGTATCTTTGATGTTTATGATCAATTAATTAGCAAATGTCTATGAATCAATCCATTATTAGTGACCCTCCGACAGCTTGCGTCCAAAATGAAGATTTATAGAAAGTTATGTAATTCAATATATATTCGAGGTTATGAACATTATGTATTCGAACTTTATGTACTCAAACCTTAAGTATTCAAACGTTATACATTTGATTGTTATGTATTCGAACATCATGCATGTAATACCCCAAGAAAATGCTTAAATGGTTTTATAGTACTACCTATACTAACAAGGTGCACCTTCCTTTTCGGTAGCCCATCACTTTAGAACTCGCACTGAAAGGACTAGTGTTGGTCTGTGGGGTCAGTTGTCTATCTGAAGAGTGGTTTTTGGTGGCGACCCGGTAGCAAGGATTTGGCCGGGACATTACAGTATGGTATCAAAGCAACCCTGTGACCACGTGCTAGACCTGTGGACAAGAGGTTTAGGTTAGCCGCCTAGCGGGCGAAGGTTCTGTGGCTATGCGTCGTGCTTGAAGTCGCAACGAGGACGTTGCGTTCTTTAAGTGGGGGTGTATGTAATACCACAAGGAAATGCTTAAATGGTTTGATAGTACTACCTATACTAACAAGGTGCACCTTCCTTTTCAATAGCACATCACTTTAGAACTCCGCAGTTAAGCGTACTTAACGTGGAGTAATGCTTGGATGGGTGACCTCTTGGGAAGTTTCTCAGGGCGTGTGTAAGTGAGGTCAAAGCGCACTGAAAGGACTAGTGTTGGTCTATGGGGTCAATTGTCAGTCGGACAAGCGGTTCTTGATGACGACCCGGTAACAAGGATTTGGCCAGGAACGTTACAATGCATTCGAATGTTACGTGTTCCATTAGTTGTCGAACATATTATTTTGTATAATGAAAGGCATTACGGGACATAATTAGAAATTTATAGCACACAAAATTAGAACTTCAGTACAAAGGAACGCATCTGCATACTTTGATGTCGAAAATAGTGCACGTGATTGAAGTGATGCAAACCAATGTAGCACACATATTGATAGATATAGTACATGTAAATAATACTTCACTACATTAAAATGCTTTTGCAGTATACGTATTTGAAAAAAAAAAAAAAGTACATGTAGCATATGGTGTAGTACTCTTTATGCAATAAAAATTGTACACGAAACTTATACTCTGATACATATTATGCAACGAAATAAACATGCTATACAATGTTTCAACTGCGATGAAGTAAGATAAAACAATACACATACTGATATTTATAATTCACGTAAATAATATATTAATACACGTAAATAATACACATAAATAATTTTGAAGTTCATGTGTTTGAAACAAATAGTACACTTAGCATATTATGCAGTATTTCTTATGCAATATATTGTTCACAAAACCAATGTTTCATGGGTTTCGTACACAAATATTTCTTAGCATATAAAAAAGATAGATGTATCTTTCTTTAGGTAGATGTACACAAAACCTGTGTTTGAACTGATTTATCTCTTATGTTTCATAAAAAAAACTAATTATACAAGAAAGCTATGTTCAGTAAAAAGATACATGTATTTATATCTTAGATAGATGTAATTATCTTTATCTAATTATGTTTAACTTATCACTAACAGAATAAACCATTGAAATAGAACTTAAAATCTTGAGGGATTCCAAATATAAGAGCACACACTTCATGTTTCATACACCAAGAGCACAATGTTCTTAAGAAATTGTAAAATGAAACTAGTTCTCTCATAAATTTTTATAAAGATTCACTAATAGTGCAACGAAATAAACATCATGTGCAACAAAATAGCGACACTAATTCTTTTCACCTAGCCTATAATTCAATACATAATGTGCAACGAAATAAACACCAAGCTATACAATGTGTCAACTGCAATGATTAAAGACAATGCAATATATATATTGAAAGTTATAGTACACATGTATCATAAGTATATAAAGTTGAGTATGTAATTTACATTTATGAAACAAATAGTACTCTTGAACTATGTTACTTTATACAATATGCTCAAGGTAATGTAAACATATTGCAAGCTGCAGCATACATGTGTACAATTCAAGTAAACCTTTTAATTGAATAATCGTATGGTTAAATCCATTTTGGTAAAAGTAATTATCTCTATCTAATTATGTTCAACTTATCACTAACAAAATATTACTAATATATAGAACTTAACACCTTAAGGGATTTCAATTTTAAGACAGAAACTTCATTTTCATACACCAAGAGTATAATGTTCTTGAAGGATTGTAAAGTGAGATTAGTTCTCTTATGAACTTTTGCAAAGAATCATTAATACTTGACAACATTGACAACATTCCTTAATAAGTGAACAGGAGACATATATGTTAAGTCAAACCCATAATGTATAAAAATTAAGTAATAGACAAACTCTAGTCTTAAAATATCCCGATATGTACCAAGCCTGAGGCTGGTCTGCTAGGAACGAAAATCTATAATGGGTGCGCAGCAAGGCTGGTTCAGATGAAGTCGAGGTCACGGTTGCCTTACGTGATATGTCAATGTAATACTCTATATCAACACCAAAGGTCACGGGTCGATGAATATGGTCCCAGGAAGGCATGAAAGTGATCTTTCCAAGAAAGGACGAGTTCAACAATGGCTTGAAATTTGGGATTATCTATAATATAAAGGCAATGTCCAAGATTTCAAAACTTTGAATTACTGAATCTCTTTTACTCTGAAAAGACAAGTGTAGTAAGGTCTTAAGTGAACTGAGAAAGAAGTTGATAGCTGAAGATCTAAGCTAACTATTGGAGGCAGAGTTGAATAGCACTAGTGTTAGACTAACCATTCCAAGAGGCTGTTCTGAGTTCTGCTGAGGAGAAAGAAAGATCTTATAATCGGTTTGTATTGTCATTTACTAGTAGTAAAGTAACAAGTTGATTGTGAGCCTAACATAATCACACGTAGTGATATCCTCTAAATTTATCACACTAATTATCAAGGAAAGAATGAAGTAAGGGATATAGCCATATGTTAGCTATATACTCTAACCAATATAAAAACCATTGTTTTTTTTACTTTAATGATTTCATTATATTTAACCCTATTGTAGTAAGGTAAAAGGAACTAACGTTGCTGCTGTAAGGTTCCACATTACTACAGTAAGCTTAGAATACCTCTACTGTCCAACTAACCTTATTTAGTTTGACAGTAAAGCTCGAAAAAGAGAGACTATTAATCCACTTCCCCCCCACCAGTCTCACAGCATGCAATCTCAGGACTTTCAATTGGTATCAGAGCCAATCTTTCTAGGCTTAACAGCTTTTGAAAAGGAACTCTGCTTTGTTTTAGCTTGCAAATAAGTTATTAATCTGCGTTTCAAGTATGCCAGGTGCAAGTAAAGTGTTCATCCCATACGATTCACATCCTCTACTGTTCAAGGATCACGAGTTCATTCATTGGAAGGCCAGAATAATATTTCATTTTGATCAAGTTGATGAGAGAATGAGAAAGACTATCCTTGAAGGGGGATTCATCCCTATGGGTCCTCTTATGGATCCAAAAGATAGAGTAAAACTTGTCCCAAAAAAAAAAAATTCTCTGAGGATGACAGGGAACTCATTCAATTGCGGGTTATATGATACCATATTGTCTAAGGTAACAACTAGTACTGATTTGGTAAGAGGAAGGTGTTCCTCCCCTATATTTTTAAGAACACAATATACTATTTGTTTGCAATCGACAACATCTCAAAAAGAAATCCAAGCGAAGTCTTAGGTCTCCACGGTCATAAATATGAAAGAAGATTATCGCATGTTTTCATTGCTCAATGATATATCAAGATCACAATTTTAACACAAAAACAGTAGATTGACTCTAATTTATCAATCTTTTGTCTGGGTTTAGTTTCAATCTCAAACCAACCAACATCTATCCAGTCATATCATAGTGTCAATAGACCATAATTTATCCATGTATGGCCTCACAGAATGCCATGAATGATTGTCTCCATTGCCAAAGAGGTTTTCACTAGTTGAGAAAACAACTACAAGTTACCATGCATCAATACCGACAAGTAATAAATAAATCATACAAAAGCACACAACCAAAGAGCACACATGGAACATATTTCCCAAGCAGAACACTCAAGAGATTCAAACACAAAAAAAGTGAGTATACAACTCTTATTCCTTACTTTCAATGTTACATTACAAAAAAACAGCATTTTAGCTACGGAAAATTTTAATTACGGACAAAATCCGTCGCAAAAACATATAACTTAACGACGGATCCGAAGCTTAAAAAAAAAAAAGAGAAAAATTGATTATATTTGCGACGGAAAGTCAATACTGTCGCTATTTTTTCAATTTAGCGACGCATATCCGTCGTTAAAAATGTTTAGTAATTTTCATGGCAATATTTAGCAACGGATATCCGTCGCAAAAAGTGTTTAAAAAAATTATAATAAAATATATTAGTGACGGATGCGTCGCTAATTTCTTTGACGAAACGAATTTAGCGACGGATTCCGTCTCTAAATATATTGTTATAAATTTTTTAAAACTATTTAGAGACGGAATCCGTCGCTAAATTCGTTTTCGATGAACATTTATCATCTAAAATGTAAAAA
>JAOVYX010016883.1:0-23518 GCA_035668315.1 Drosera spatulata | reverse complement strand
TTTTACCTATACCTGTTTGAACAGCTTCAGTTAACCCCGTTTTTCTTTGATAATAATTGATACGATCTTTATAAGGGAACCTTTCCTAGCCATGCCACCTCGATCACGTCCTCCATGAGAAGACTGGTAACTTCTTCCTTCTTCCTTCTTGTGTTGTATCTCCATGACTAAAACCTCGACTACGTCCGCGACCTCTTTCATGTCGACGACCTCGACCGCATTGAGTATAACCTCCTCCAAGATGCTCTTTGTCATCCTTGAGACTTAGTCTGGAGTGTAGCGCTTCTTCAACGGGCTCCTTCTTATTTCTTGTGAGTCTATGCTCATTAGCCTGTAGAGATCCCATAAGCTCATCCCCGTTCATCGTTTCAAAATCCTTGGACTTCTCTATGGCAACAGCGATATAGTCAAACTTTCGATCCAACTAGCGTAGAATCTTTTCCACTACTTGCTTATCGTCGAGTGTTTCTCTATTTCTTCGCAGATTATTCACAAGCACCATGATTCTTGTGAAGTAATCGACAATAGTCTCTACATCTTTAATATTCAAAGATTCAAACTCAACCCTTAGAGTTTGAAGACGAACCTCCTTCACCTTCTCTGCTCCTCTGTATGCACTCTCTAAAATATCCGTGTTTCCTTTGCGGTAGTGGCACGAGCGATCTTCTCAAACCCTCCATCATCAGCTCCTTGTTGCATGTGATACAATGGAATTTGATCTTTCTTCGTAGCTACTTTGAGCACTTGTTCTTGATTCGACGTAGCGTTGCTTCTTCAGCGGGGGTTGTATAGCCTTCACTAATAATTTCCTATGTGTCTTGAGAACCAAGTAGAGTTCTCATTTGGATGGAACATTTTTCATAGTTATCTTTGGTGAGCTTAGGAATATGGAATGAAAGCGTCATTAGACATTCGTTCTGATACCACCTTGATGGATTATTTGTTAACGGAAGGTGTTAGGAGAGTGTAGAGGAAGAGAGGTAGAGAGGATAATCTAGCTTTGCTAGTAGAGAGGTTGTGAGGAAATGTGTTTGGGATGCCAAAACAATGACGCTAAGTCTTGCTATTTACACTAGTTTTTGAGACTCTTTGCATACATTGCAATAACTCACCTAACATAAATAAGTAAAAACTAAAGGTTGTAACTCCTACACTTAAAGCTAATACTCATTATGACTCTTGATACAATAGCAATGATGAGAGTAACTAAAAGGTTGTAACATCCCTAAGACATTGAAAGGTCTAGGAATGTGAAGGGGTTAAGTAAATCAAGTTTATCTTCCAACATCATAATGGTTATAGTAATTCGTACTTGTACTTTAAAAGAATCTTAGATTGAACCAATTCTTCAAATGCCTCAATACGAAAGAGGAGATCGCAAGTGGTACTTGCGATTTGATCGCTTACCACTGAAGATTCACATCGCAATTACATTTTTGTTTTGGTTGTAACGAGAAATTTTAGGACGCTCTGCGGATTTTAACTCAATCACCAGCTCAAAGTTTTCCATAATCAAACTCAAGGCAACATAATATAATAACCACAATGATTGATGTATTTTTTCAATTTAACGCTTCTATTCCCCTTGCACAAACGGTCATTTATATCGTGATCGACATTGTCCTTAGGCAAGATGGAGTTTATTGATGGAGTTTATAAGGAACTTTGATTAGAATATCGTTGTTGTCAACCTAACTACAAACCCGATGACAATCAACCCACACAATCACTTCAGCTCCCGGGTGCACAACCATCGGTTTGAGAGAAGGGTTCTCTTTCTTTATAATACGTACAACTACCTCTCCTAACATCCCCACAAGCTCCAGCCATGTCATATATGATATGAAAGTTAAGATAAGATTTTTTCAATGTAGCACGCTTTAGCAAAACCTTTTAAAGTAAAGATAAAAGTAATTAACACTTATGATCAATACAAAATTGACTCCTTGGAAGACTGGATCAGTTCTCGACAGAAGTATCAGACATAAGCGTTATATTCAAGTATGAGGCAATTGCATAGAACACTGACCTCTGCACCCTGACATTTGATATTTCTTTGGGCTTTTGCCCCTCGTCTTTAGAGTTTTTGACACAAATCATCTACTTGTATATCAAGCTTTTGTTATTTGGGAGACTTGCTCGACCTTGAGGGCGGACTATATGCTATCATAAGAAAAGCGTGTGCCTATATGCTCTCTTACATGTAACTAAACTCGGCATTGTGTGCACCTTGCATTATTGTTGCTGGTTTAAGATCTATAATGAAAAGAAGAAATGGATCCACATCTGTTTCGTGATACCCTGTGATCAAGCACAAAATACGGAAACAACATAGGTTTGTGTAAAGAGTTATGCTCGTTTTCGTACAAGATGTTTTTCACTTTCGTAAAATCATGTTATGTAATGTTTTGATTTATACCTAGGTAAGTCTTCCTCTTTTGTGTCATATCATTGGACTAATAATGTGATGATAGGTATCCTTGATCTTTTGGTATATAATATGTCCATATTCTTCCTATTTTGTCATATTACTAAATATAATATAAATTAAAAAAAATAAAGTGATCATCTTGGACTTTTCTTCTAATCAACTCAATCGTGTATTAGCTTTAATTATGAGGGTCCCTTGTCTTGTGACGATTTGAAACACCAATAATGTGTAAACATAGCCATTTTGTCTTGTTAAAAGAGGGAGATTCATGCAAGTAAAGAAAAAAAAGCAAAAAAATAAATCAATATATGTTAATAAAGAAGTAATAGCATAGGATTTACTAATCTATCTCTTAGCTAGTCGTTTGTTTTTCTCTACTACTTTTTTTTGTCCATTGTTTTTGTAGTTCCCCTTAAACAACGAGAGGAGAGGAGAAGGCTAGGAGCAAGGATTTCATACACCGTTTCAAGGATTCATCAAGTTAAATAGGATCATATCGAGAAGGAGCCGGTCTTGCTAGAGATAACTTAGCACTTGAGTTTCTTCCTCGTCTTGGATTGCTTTGGTTGTAAAATCCCATACACACTTGAAGCTACTTTGTTGTTATCATGTTATAAAGTTTAATAAGGTTATTGTGTTCTTAAGTTATGTATTTGTCTATTTTTAGAGTGACTACATATTTAAAACTAGTAATCATGTATAGTTCACTCTACAAGTTTAAGTGTGTTTGTAACATTTTTATCATGAGCTAAACTTCTTATACTTGGGATGATGATGAAGTTTTTCATGTGATTTAACCAATAATGAGTTAAGAAGAGTCAAATATTACAAGATCTAGAGTCATTGAACAAGTTGGAACATATTCATGATCTTGACAAGTAACCTTGTTCTATATTTCAAGTTAAGGATATAATGGTAACATGTATCCTTAAGGTTTTAAAAACCAACTTGAAAAATCAGTTTTTAAACACTTAGAAGAACTAGAGAGTCTATTTAGAAATAAGAGACTCATTTGTGGCCTTTAACAAAATCATGAAATTTTATAAATGGTCCACCTATTTCTAAGATGAACATAATTGGTACATATGAAAATAAATCTTGTAATTGATGATTTAACCTTACATATAATGTTGTTGTGATTCAAGAATTTTATGATTGTAAAAATTACAGAATATATTAGTGTTAGTTAAACCGAAAAAAAATCTAATATCTAAAGAAACTGACAATATTAGCATAACCGACATTAAATAGGCATATTTATGTTAATTATGTGCTCTTTATGTTTTGATGCTTAATGACTTCTTATTTTAAATTGTGCAATCGTTATTGGCAAATGTTTTAGCTTAAGAAGATGCTTGTGTAACCTCGACGGAGGTGCATATATGAAAATCTTATAATACGACCGGAAAAGATTAAATTGATAACTCTAAAATCTTAACTCATTAGAAGTTAATGAATTGATAAACGGATTTGTCATCCCAAGTCTTTTAAAAAACCAAAATACTTTGTGAATTTAAACTAATTTCCATCATCTTAAAGTCCTTTGAAATCACTTGTGTGTGTGCGTGCAAGCAAAAACAAAATCCAAAATTTCGATCAATCAAATTTAGCTAAGGTGTCCGTTCTAGTGATTAGTTTCTGTTGTTCTTGTGGGATCGATACTCTTGTACTCTCCACTCTATCCATGAATGACACGTCCACTTGTGTTGTACATCCAAACAGTGATTAGTTTGGTACTGTTAAAGTTTTTGGCTACGTTGCCGAGGACATAAGGCAATTAACATTAGGGCCAACACTCTTAGTTATAGATTTGAGTCATTTTCTTGTTTATTCTATGTTTTATTTTTTCATTAATGAATGAAAAGGACTCGTAGCACCAATTTTCTTCCTTTCGACCCGCAACCAGAAAAAACGTGTCATAAATTAAGAAAAAAAAAAAACAAGTTAATGCTAGTCTTTCTATTATACTAATGGAAAATATTGAATAATATCCTCGGGATGAGGTTGTGGTTCAACAAAAAGCTCTTCGTGACTATGCACTTCCAAAAGTCTCGAGGAACTTCACTAGTATTCGTAAGCCCATCATTGCAGCAAACCAATTTTGTGGATTGCCTAACGAAGATACCAATTTACACATCTTATCCTTTCTTGAAATATGTGATACTTTTAAGGTGAATGGTGTTTCTGATGACGCTATTCATCTATGATTATTTCCATTCTCATTAAGAGGCAATGCGAAGATTTGGGTTCATACATTACCCTCATGGTTGGTTACCATTTCCGAAGATTTAGCTCAATAGTTTTTGACTAAGTTCTTTCCACCGGCTAAGACCGCGCGAATGAGGAATGAAATAGCTACTTTTTCACCAATTGATTTTGAATCGCTCTATGAACCTTGGGACCGATATGAAGAATTATTAAGAAAATGCCCGCACAATGGAATACCGGAGTGGATGCAACTTCAAACCTTTTACAATGGTCTTAATCAATCCACCCGTACTCTTTTAGACACTGCGGCAGGAGGATCTTTGATGAGTAAGTCTCATGAAGGGGCATTTGATTTCTTAGAGGAAATGGTAGCCAATGCTTACCAATGAACGCCGGAGAGAGATAACAATAAAAACAATAAGAAAATATGGTGGATGTGCTTACCACATTGACCGCACAAGTGGCCACTCTCCCAAAACACATAAACTCACTCGCAGTTAATGTCAATTCCATTTCTTCTATCCTTTCGAGCGAGTCGTGTGATTTTTGTAGAGGTCTTCACTTAAGTTCCAATTGTCAAGATGGAAACCCTTTTGCCTCATGATCACTAGTAGAACAAGCACAATTTATGCAAAATTATGGTCGTCCACCAGCCCTACTCAACAATCCTTACTCAAACGCGTATAATCCTGGCTGGAGGAATCACCCCAATTTTTCTTGGAGAGGAAACCATGCAATACCACCTAGAGGTCCTCCTGCCTTTGCACCTCCTCAATCATTATAACAACCTCTAACCCAAGGGCAATCATCCAAACCTTCAATTGAAGATCTCCTCTCACAATTCATGTCAAGGATGGATGGTTCTATCCGTAACTTAGAATCTCAAGTTGGGCAACTTGCTTCAATGATGCCCACTTGTTCACTAGGTTCATTACCGAGTAACACAATTCCAAATTCAAAGGAACAAGTTAAGGTAATTCATCTAAGAAGTGGAAGGGAGTTAAAAGATCCCAAAGTTAAGGAGCCTCAAACTGGTGAGATTGCTGTCAATGAAGGTGGAGAAGAGAATCAAAATACAAAGAATAAACCAAATAAAACGTTTGAAAATCTTTCAGAAAAGGAACAAACAAAAATAGGGGAAGAGAAAGATAAACAATCAAAAATTTGTCCAGTTAAATCACCTCCTTATGTTTCTCAAATGCCATATCCTCGACGTTTTCAAAAATAAAAGTTGGATAAACAATTTGAATTTTTTTTTAAAGTTTTCGAAAAGCTTCACATTAATATTCCATTTGCAGATACTTTGGCTTAAATGCCAAGTTATGGAAAGTTTCTGAAGGAAATTCTTTCCAACAAACGAAAGTTGGAGGAGTATGAGACTGTGACACTCACAAAAGAGTGCATTGCTATCATACAAAACAAACTCCCACCAAAACCACAAGATCCAGGTAGTTTTACTATCCCTTGTACAATGGGAAACTTACATTTTGGAAAACCCCTTTGTGATCTTGGAGCTTCAATTAATCTTATGCCATTGTCTACATTTAAGAAGCTTGATTTGGGGGAGGCTAAACCTACAACCATCTCACTTCAACTTGCTGATAGATCAATCAAATATCCACGAGGTGCGATTGAGGATGTTTTAGTGAAAGTAGATAAGTTCATATTTCCTTTTGATTTTATAGTCCTTGATATGGAAGAAGATGTGCTCATTCCAATCATTTTGGGACGACCATTTCTAGCAACAGGAAGAGCTCTTATCGATGTTCAAGAAGGCCAACTCACTCTTAGGCTCCAAGATGATGAAATAAAGTTTGACGTCTTCAAAGGTATGCGGTATCCTAATGAAATTGAGTCATGTCATAGAGCTAAGGTCATCAATAACTGCATTGCAAGTGTGATGCATGAAAACATGAGAATAAAGTTTGATGTCTTCAAAGGTATGTGGTATCCTAATGAAATTGAGCCATATCAGAGCTAAGGTCATTAATAAGTGTGATGCATGAAAACATGAGAACTAATCCTCTTGGTTTTTCTTCTTTTGAAGATCCTAACTTAGAGAAGTATGTTGAAAATGATCCACCTGAGATGAATTAGGATATTAAGGATGAGCTCAAGCAAAAAGAAACAAATCTTGATAAGGAACCAACAATCAGTACTCCCTTAGAACTTAAACAACTCCCTAAACATCTCAAGTATGTGTTTTTAGGAGAGTCACCAACACTACCGGTCATAATTGCATCAAATCTTGAGCCTGAACAAGAAGAACATGTCCTTTGTATTTTACGGGAGCACAAAAGTGCAATTAGCTGTACAATTTTTGATATCAAGGGAATTAGCCCATCTTACTGCACGCACCGTATTCTAATAGAGGATGACCATAAACAATCTATTGAGCATCAACGCCGCCTTAATCCCAGCATGAAGGAGGTGCTAAGGAAAGTTGCCAAGTTACTTGAAGCGGGTATCATATACCCAATTTCTGATAGTTCATGGGTGAGTCCGGTTCAGGTCGTACCTAAGAAAGGAGGAATCAGTTGTTGCCAATGAAAATAATGAGCTAATCCCAACAAGAAATGTAACTAGTTGGAGGGTGTGCATTGACTATCATAAGTTACACAAAGCAACAAGAAAGGATCATTTTTCCCTTCCTTTTGTTGATCAAATGTTTGATAGACTTTCAGGGCATTACTATTATTGTTTTCTTGATGGTTATTCGGGTTACAATCAAATTTGTGTAGCACCGGAAGACCAAGAGAAAACCACTTTCACTTGTCCCTATGGGACATTTGCTTATAGAAGAATGCCTTTTGGTTTTTGCAATGTCCCGGCTACCTTTCAACGGTGTACGATGGTAATATTTTCCGACATGGTTGGAAAATATATTGAAGTTTTTATGGATGACTTCTCGATCCTTGGAGTTGATTTTGACTCTTGTTTAAAACATATGAAACTTGTTCTTAAAAGATGCGAGGAGACAAACCTTATTCTAAACTGGGAGAAGTGCCCTTTCATGGTACAAGAAAGTATTATGTCTCTACAAAAGGTTTGGAAGTGGATTGAGCTAAAGTTGAAGTAACAAAAAAGTTACCGTCTCCATCCTCAGTCAAGGGAGTTTGAAGTTTTCTTGATCATGTTGGTTTTTACCGAAGATTTGATAAGGACTTCTCAAAAATCTAAAAACCATTATGTTGCTTGTTATAAAAGGATGCATCCTTCCATTTTAGTGATGAATGCATGAAAGTAATCGAGCATTTGAAAAACGCTCTCATAACTGCACCTGTAGTTATCGCACCATTATGGGATTTACCATTTGAACTAATGTGCGATGTGAGCAATTATTCAGTTGGAGCTGTGCTAGGACAACGCATTGATAAAGTGTTCCACACTATTTATTATGTGAGTCGTACCTTGAACGATGCTCAAATAAATCATGCAACAACAGAGAAAGGATTATTAGCCGTGGTCTTTGCTTTTGACAAGTTTTGCTCATATATGATGGGAAGCAAAGTGATGGTCTATACGGACCACTCGGCTATAAAATACTTGGTTGCAAAGAAAGAAGCAAAGTCCCGATTGATAACGTGGGTTTTGTTATTACAGGAATTTAATTTTGAAATCTGTGATAAAAAGGGAACAAACAACATGGTTGCAGACCATTTATCTCATCTTTAGCATGGAGATTTCAACATGAATGATAAGACACCAATTAAAGAGTCATTCCCAGACTAGCAACTCTTTGTTGTTTCTGATAAAAAGTTACCTTGGTTCACGGACCATGCTAACTACTTGGTCAGTGGTACGTTACCGCCAGACCAATCCTACCTGCAAAGAAAGAAGTTTTTCTCAGAAATAAAAATTTTTTTGTGGGATGAACCTTACCTATACAAGAGTTGTCCTGATAAAGTTCTTCGTCGATGTGTCCCTGAAGAGGAAATGAAAGATATTTTATACCATTGTTATTCATCGAATTATGGTGGTCACTTCGGGGGTAATAAGACGACAACTAAAATTATACAAAGTGGATTTTATTGGCCATCCATGTATAAAGATGCATTCACATATGTTTCTCTTTGTGACAAATGTCAAAAGACAGGAACAATCTCTAAGAGGCATGAAATGTCCTAAAGTGGTATGCTTGAAGTCGAGCTTTTCGATGTTTGGCTTATAGATTTCATGGGTCTTTTTCCTAAGTCTTGTGAAAATCAGTACCTCCTTGTTGTTGTGGATTATATATCAAAATGGGTTGAGGCTATCGCTTTCCCTACAAATGATTCCAAGGTGGTACTCAAATTCATGAAAAAACACATTTTGACTAGGTTCGGGACTTCGCGTACACTTATAAGCAATAGAGGGACACATTTTTGCAATAAAAAGTTGGATGCGTTGCTTTCCAAGTATGGGGTGAAACATAAGGTTGCAACACCTTATCATCCCCAAACTTCTGGCCAAGTCGAAGTATCTAATCGAGAATTGAAACAAATTTTTGAGAAAATGGTTAATTCTACACGCAAATATTGGGCCATAAAGTTGGACGATGCGTTGTGGGCATATAGGACAGCGTACAAAACACCAATAGGCACATCACCATATAAACTAGTGTTTGGTAAGGCATGTCATCTTCCTTTAGTGTTGGAACATCGTGCATATTGGGCAACCAAATATCTTAACTTCGACTTGAAAAATGCAGAAGGAAAGCGTCTCCTCCAATTACATGAATTGGAGGAATTTCGTCACGATGCTTATGAGAATGCAAAACTGTATAAACAACAAACAAAGCTTTGGCATGACAAGAAAATTTTGCATAGGGAGTTTTCTATCGGGGATTGCGTGTTGCTATTCAATCCCCGTTTGAGATTATTTCCTGGTGAATTAAAATCACGTTGGTCCGGACCTTTTATCGTTGTACATGTTTTTCCACATGGAGCAGTTGAAACTGAAGGCACAAAAGGGAAATTCAAGGTGAACGGCTAAGGATTAAAGGCCTATGTTGATGGAGGAAAGGAAAAATTGGCCTCCTTGGTGTTGAACGACACTTGAGAATATTCGTCTAGCTAAAGACGTAAAACTAAGCGCTGCTCGGGAGGAAACCCGTGTTATTTCCATTTAAGTGTGTGTTTCTTAGAGTGTTTTAGAGTAGTGTAAACTCCATATGTGAATTCCTCACTTTGTGTTATTTTTCTTGCAATACTATCTACCTTATATCGGTTTAACTATGTTTGTAATTTAGGGAATGGATCCTGTTAGTAATCAAGTATTGCAACTTCAAGAACCTTACAAGCTATTCGAGAATGAAAATCAAAGGCTTCGAGAGGACCTGGAAAAAGCCAAAGAGGTCTTGAGGCGGAGTTTGCAAAGCATTAATCCAAAGAAACGTGTAAAAAGAGGAAAAGTACCGGTTATGTCCGTGCCACTTGTGAAGCCTCGTGTTCATTGGTTACCACATGAATTATATGCACAAAATAGAACTATTGTTGATCTTGATGAAATCTGTCCACAGGATTTTGCTCATGATAAGCATTGCATTTCATGAGTATTCGGATGACAGGCTAAGTATTTTTTATTTTTTTTTTGCTTTATATATTATCTCTTTAATTTGGTTGTGTTGTTCATGTGTTGCAGGTATGTGATAGATTAAGTGTGGGGGAGCGATTGCTTATCGTGATTTGAAATCTTGTTTCATCCATTTTCCATACGAAGCTAAGTGTCCCATCCTTCACTACTTTCTCTGTTTACCTGTATTCTCTTGTGGTTTTCTATTCTCTTGTTGTGTATTTTACAAAATATTGTTTCAATTAGAACATTGAACCCCCTAGGAAAAGGGGTGTGTCGCGTTGTTGTAAATTGTATTAAAAAAATTGCAAAAAAAAGACAATAAAAACTAAAAAAATTGTTAAAAAAAAAAACCACGAACAATGAAAAAATTAGTTTTTTTCTTTTGTTTTAATGCTGACTCTATTAAACTATGCCTTACTATGTACATATTTGCGTGTTGTAAATATGTACATCTGTCTTTATTTTATTATCTTTTGTGTTAATAAGTTCTGATTTGAGTGGTTTTGGTTTGATTTGAAAAAGTCGTTTGCGCATGACAATGGGATTGCTTCACAGCCAGACGTTTTTAAATAAGACTTGATACTTTAGATTTTGTTTAGATTTTATCTTTCTGTTTAGTTATTATTTTATCTAGTATAAATAGATAGTGAAACTCATCGAAGTATTTCGTGATTTAGGGTTTCTTCACTTTTCATTTCCTCTCCACAAAGCAAAAAGAAAAAAGCAAACGAACACTAAAATGCATCCATGGATGAAACTAGTATGTCTGTACTTGGTTGATATGCTACTTTCAATGGTTTTGTGGATTTTTCTCATGGCCACTGCGTTCAATTTGATGACCGGTTTCTTCCTGACCCCTGAAGAATTAGATCTTTTAGTGCTATTTTTCATGATTCCACTTGTTTTGTTCTTAGGTGTTATAGCGTTGTTTATATTTTGTTCTACTCCAAAGTGTTGTGATTGTAAGAGGGTGTCTATGTGATATTAATAAAGCTTTTATTACCTTTTTGTGTGGTGTGTTATTTTAGAAAATGTACATAAATTATAGTTAAAAAAAATATTTTTGCAAAAGTTCAAAAAAAACAACCTCAAAAAAATAAAATAAATATGAGTTTAGTGAATATAAGATTATGATGATCATGAGAGGTTAAGCACATTCCAAGTCGGAATTGACCTTCTATCGTCTTAGGTTGTGTTTGAGCGTTTGAGAGACTTTGTGAGACCTTTATCAAATTCACATTCTCTTTTTGAGCGTATGAGTGTCCACAAAATATTCGTCACTAAAAGGAACCTATATTGGGGTAATGGGTAATTAATATGATTGCAAGTTTCTTCTCTTTATCAAATGCAGACACTATCTCCTTCTGCTAACATGAAATTAGGTAAGATGCCGATTGGGTTGTGGAATCGTCAACTTCGTTCTATGGATTTCACAAAGACCAAGAAACTTTTTCCTTGAAAGAAAAAACCATTTACCTATTTGTGGCCTTTTTCGTACCAACGTTGATCTTGATCCCTTCCGTTCTTGATATTAAACACATTAGCTCCTCAAAAAACCTAATTCAAACACATTTCATGAGCTTCTATTTCTGAAGTATGGGAGTGTGTTATCGTATATATGAAGTTATGTTTGATGTACACATGCAACACAAGGAGGGATTTCATTGAAAGAAAAAAAGAGGTTAAAGAGAAAAAAAAACAAAAACAAAGGAAACAAGTTTATGAAAAGGTAGCTCAGAAAATATACGGGTTACATGTTTCTTGGAAAATGGTTGTCTACTGAGGTGGTTACAAATAAGAAGTCTGAGATGAAGGTATAATCAAATATCTTTTTCACTATCCATGACCCAAACCCACTATTTATATGCTCCTCAAAACAACAAACCGGCCAGTCACCTTATTTGAAATTTTCTTGCATAGCCAAACTTGGGTCTTTGTGACATTCTTGTGCAAGGATGGCAAGATGGAAGGATCGTTGCTATCTATACCATGATAATGAGACTTTGTTGTTTGCTATGATAATGAGATATGAGTTTGCACGATTTTATAATTGCTCACGAACTCATGACGGTATCCTCTTCGGCAGTATTCATACTTCTTTATGAGAGACGCGAGAATAAAAGACACAATGTTAGGGCCATGATAAGGAAGTTCATATTTGTCATATGCAAAATGGTTCATTATCTATCATTGTCAAATATTCATTTATATGTTTTCTTAAATCTTTCACTCTTTCTAAAATGTGATGTTACACCAAAGAAAAAAAAAAAAAAAAAAACACATGTGTGCAGTTTTTAAACTGATGGATTTTGTTGGTATATCTTCTAAAAACCCTTACGAGACCTTCCTCGTCCACTAGGGTGACCTAGGGGTTTAAAGGGCTTTTAAACCGTGACTCCCTACGCTAGTGGCTTTTAAACTTAATATTTTCTTTCTTGTTTTGGTCGTGACGACCAAACTGTTAGTGTGGGGGTGTGTTAAGAGGCATTTATATCACTTACTTATATTATTTTGCACTGGACTTTAGGTGCGTTTTCATGTATTCAAGTAAATTTTCGTGTCATTTTAAGTTATTTTTACTACTTTAATTAGTTATTGGAGTATTTTGAGTATTATTGCATGTGTTTGATATATGTTTGTATTAAAACAAGTCATTTTCGAGTCATGTGACACTTTGTTGTTGAAATTTTTTGGTTACTCGTCTCACATTGTAAAAAATGGTTCTTCCAACTTTGGTTGAGTTAAGCTATGAACTTTAAATCATTGAAAACCTCTAAATGTCTTCTTTCTAGTGCACTTTGAATCACATTAAAATGAGGCTTGTGTAAAGAGTTATGATTGTTTTCGTATAAGATGTTTTTCACTTTCATAAAATCGTGTTAAGTAATATTTTGATTTTTACCTAGGTAATTCTTCCTCTTTTGTATCATATCATTGGCGTAATAATGTGATGATAGGTATCCTTGATATTTTGGTCTATAATATGCCCACATTCTTCCTATTTTGTCATATTACTTAATATAATATAAACGAAAAAAATAAAGTGATCATCTTAGACTTTTCTTCTAATCAACTCAATCATGTATTACCTTTAATTATGAGGGTCCCTTATCTTCTGATGATTTGAAACACCAATAATGTGTAAACATAGACATTTTGTCTTGTTAAAAGAGGGAGATTCGTGCAAATAAGAAAAAAGAGCAAGAAATCAAACCAATATATATTAATAAAGAAGAAATAGCATAAAAAGGACTTACTACTCTATGTCTTAGCTAGTCTTTTGTTTTTCTCTACAACATTCTTTTTTCCATTGCTTTTTTAGTTCCCCTTAAGCAACAAGAGGAGAGGAGAAGGATAGGAGCATGGATTTCATGCACCTTTTCAAGGATTCATCAAGCTAAACCTGATCATACCGAGAAGGAGTCGGTCTTGCTAGAGACAACTTTGTACTTGAGTTTCTTCCTCGTCTTGGATTGCTTTGGTTGTAAAATCCCTTGCACACTTGAACCTACTTTGTTGTTTTCATGTTATAAAGTTTAATGAAGTTATTGTGTTCTTAAGTTATATATTTGTCTATTTTTAAAGTGATTAAATATTTGAAACTAGTAATCATGTATAGTTCACTCTACAAGTTTAAGTGTGTTTCTAACATTTTTATCATGAGTTAAACTTCTTATACTTGGTATGATGATGAAGTTTTTCATGTGATTTAACCAATAATGAGTTAAGAAAATTCAAATATTACAAGATCTAGAATCATTGAATAAGTTGGAACATATTCATGATCTTGACAAGTAACCTTGTTCTACATTTCAAGTTAAGGTTAAAATGGTAACATGTATCCTTAAGGTTTTAAAAACCAATTTGTAAAATCAATTTTTAAACACTTAGAAGAACTAGTGAGTCTATTTAGAAATAAGAGACTCTTTTGTCGCCTTTAACAAAACCATGAAATTTGATAAATGGTCCACCTAGCTCTAAAATAAATATAATTGGTACATATGAAAATAAATCTTGTAATTGATGTTTTAATCCTACATATAATGTTGTTGTTATTAAAGAATTTTGTGATTTACAAAAATTAGAGAATATATTAGTGTTAGTTAAAATGAAGGGAAGACTAATATCTAAGAAAATCGACAACATTAGGATAATTGACATTAAATAGGCATATTTATGTTAATTATGTGCTCTTTATATTTTGATGCGTAATGACTTCTTATTCTAAATTGTGCAATCTTTATTGTCACACGTTTTAGCTTAAGAAGATGCTTGTATAACCGCGACGGAGGTGCATATAAGAAAATTTGATAATATGATCGGAGAGGATTAAATTGATAACTCTAAAATCTTAACTCATTAGAAGTTAATGAATTGATAAACAGATTTGTCATACCAAGTCTTTTAAAAAAATCAGAATACTTTGTTAATTTAAACTAATTTCTATCATCTTAAAGTCCTTTAATATCACTTGTGTGTGTACGTGCAAGAAAAACAAAATCCAAAATTTCGATCAATCAAATTTAGTTAAGGTGTCCATTCTACTGATTAGTTTGTATTGTCCCTATGGGATCGATACTCTTGTACTCTCCACTCTATTCATGAATGACACGTGCATTTGCGTTATACGTCCAAACAATGATTAGTTTGGTACCGTTCAATTTGTCACGATCACCAATAAGTATGTTTTCCGTGATTTATGTAAGAGCCTTTCATGAATGCTTTGCAAGTTGGTAACAAGGACCATGAGCCACCAAGAACAAGTAAGGGGAACACATTCCCGCCAAGTAACCAATGATGTACGTCGGAGGGTCAGCAACAACCCATGGTGCACCTAACATGTTGTAATGACACCAAGTATATCAAGTCATGGCCACTTGCAAGCCATGTTTCAAGAATCGTTTGTGTTTTAAGTAACCAATTTTCAAGTATTGTTTAACTGTTACACGTAACGCTTATAAGTTTCAAGTAACATTTAAGTGTTTCAAGTATAGTTTACATGCTTCAAGTAACGTAATCAAAGTTACTAACACGCTTATAATGTTTAAAGTGTTGCCTTCACGTATTTCTAATGAGTTTCAAGCATGGTAGCAAGGTCTACTTAATTATTGTAAGTATCATGCCCTTTTAAGTTTTTAAGAGGCATTTCTTACAAGTTTTAAGAAACCTCAAGTTTACGAATCCTTGATTTTACATGCCATAGTATAGTTGCCGAGATTTTTGACTCACTTTCTAAATTATTCAAATGTTTTCAGGTCTAACGAGGTTAAGAAGGCATACTAAACGGACAATAAAAGCTAGCATCAAATTAGGAGGAAAAGGTATTCGTATGTGATCATGTTTAGCAAAAGCCTTGTGGTTTAGTCTTAGAGTTAAATGATGTGTGTGAAAACACGCATCATTTTTTAAAGTTAAATATTTGTTTTTATCCTTAGTATTGTTTATTTTCATGTTTTCAGTGTTGTTTTTTGTTTGGAATGTTGGTACTACTATTTGTTTGTGTTTTTCGCAGATAAGCATGGATTTTGGACGAGAAAAGATCAAGGCAGAGATTGGATGAAAGCGTATCAAAGAGTTTGAAGCCAAATGTTGATGTGATCGTGATTTCATGTGTTTCGAGGAGAGGAGCTGCTGGATTTCACCTCGTTGCTATTGTTTTAATGTGTTGCTATGGAGTTTTAGGTATTGGATTGATGTTAGATGATGTTTAAAGGTGTATTAATGTGTTTGTAAAGTGTTGTGCGTATTTTGTACTAGAGGAAGCAGCGTAGTACGCAGAGGGCAGCCGTCGCGAGCGCGACAAGGTCGTCCCAGCTGTGACACCAGCAACTAAAGTGATCGCGGCCGGGATGACGAAGGTCGGGAGATTAAATTATGTTCGACTGCAAATTAAATCAGAGCCGTCAGATGGATTTTTAATCGGTTTTTCTCTTATAAATACACCATTTATGGGAGAGAACGAAGGAGGGGATGATTAGAGAGAAGCAGAGACGATACAAGGGTTTTGAAGAGAGACGCCAACGCCACACTTTTTCAATTTTTTCACTCGTTAGGTCTCGGATTTAGGCGACGCTTGTTTTGTTCTTCATCATTTCGCTTACGCTACCTTGTGGATCTTCATTTGCGCTGTAACACTCTCATTTTCAGATTGTTTCAATTCTGTCATAATGAGTATTTACATTTGTTTATGCTTGTTTCCTTATTGTATCGATGCATATGTGTGAGTAGTAATATTGTGGGGATGTATAGATGAATTTGAGAGGAACTTGGATCATGAGATTTAGGAATTGAATCTGAAAATGTTTGTAAATGATGAATGTTGATGCATGAAACTTATATTAATGACGTATGGCTTATGAATATGAAATTAAACATTTTATATTTATGAGTTAAGGCTAATAGATCATGCTAAAAAATTCAAATATAGTACCTTCATGTTATGAATAATTCAAGTTAATTACCATTCATACATTAAAGTTTGAATGTATGTAATATGATTAATTGAGCTAATCAATAGTCATATTATGATTGGTTAATTTCCCTGTTATTTATCCAATTTAATTAATTTATCTTATATTCGTGCTAAATGAATCTGATTTAAGTTAGTTAAACTTGCAGAGCTAATTGGTTGTTGATAATTTAGGAGTTGCAAACGATTCGAAAATCATCCCTACGCTTTAGCTAATTGATAAAAACTCACATTTATTATTCTCTTGATTGTTTTTATTGCTTTTCATTATTTTTATAGGTCATTATTTTTACCACACCAAACCCACCAATTTACCATTTCTACACACACGGTGCGGGATTAGGTTTTATTTAAGTTGAATTACTTTTGATTGAGGCACCGCTGTTTCGTATGGGATCGACTCCCTACTTCCTTATCTACATATTCTTAGTAAGGGTTTCTAAATTGGTATCAAGCGTATGACCGTCTTGGTAGGTCTTTAATCCGGCCCGCACCACGATACATAACGTGTTCCTCGTATCTTAACTCAGGAAGTACTTGGCCGACCCAAGCCATGTCATCAAACACATACCAGCGGACCTAAATGAAGACTTGACGTACGAGGAACCACCAAAAGAGATAATGGACCACAGTGAGAAAGTCCTGAAGAATCGGACGATATCTCTTGTCAAGGTTCAGCGGTCCAACACTGAGACATCAGAGGCCACCTGGGAACAAGAAGCGACCATGCGAGAACACTATCCTTACCTTTTCCAAGGTAATTTGTAATTCTCTAAAATTGATAGTTTAGATAACTTAGTTTCGAGGATGAAACTTTTTAAAAATTGATAGTAATGTAATAACCCAAAAATGTGGGCAAGTTAATTATTTTAGATAATTAATAGTTAGACGAGTGTGGGATAAAAACGTACAACTTAACATTCAATCTCGCGTTAGGGCTGAAAATTTAGTTCTCAGAACTACATTCTAAATGAAATATGAACTTGTAATAAAATTCAAAGAATTTTATATATTTAGTTCGACGATCATTGAAGATAATCATACCAAACATAAATCTAAGGGAAAACGAAATCTCGAAATCATCCTAAGTTGACCAATCAAAGACTGCCACATGGCCCCTTATCCCTTTCTTTATCCCTATCTCTTTCCTTGACCTCAAATCTCCCTCCTCTCCTACCCTCCCTTTGGTTCCTCCTTGCAGCCACCACACACACCACCAGCCAATCGTCGCCGCACCACAGTTGCCAGCCACCGCCCTCCTTCCCTTCCTCCCCTAATCCTTCTTCCCTCCACTCTCCTCCCCAGCCACCCCTCTCCACTCCCCTGAGCCACCACCCACGTCGCCACCCACGCCGTTGTCGCACATGGTCGCCAACTCCTCCCCTCCTCTTTACCCTTCCTTTTTCCCCTTTCCCCTCTCCCTCACAGCCACTAGCCACCGCCCTGCCTTCCTCCCTCGCCAGCTAGTAGCTCCACCACCTCGGCGTCGCCCGGACTCCGCCACAACTGATCGCCGACTCTCCCTTCTTCCTTCCCTCCACCAAGGTACATGGTGTGAACTAGGACGTGGTTATGTGTGCGAGCGTTTGAGATGTGTTTGGTGGCGGTTTCCTGGAAGTCTGATTTCATGATTGCTGTGATGTGGACTGTGGTTGTCGTGAAACGATGATCCGAGGGTTGTGGTGAGTTTGAGGATGGTGATGATGTAGGGGCGATCGTGTGGTTAAGGGTTGAAAGTCCTAGAAATAACCTAGAAGAGGGAGGGTGAATAGGTTATCTCAAAAATTTTATTAGGCAGTGCAGTAGAGCTGTGAGCTAGTGTACACTACCTGAGTCTGCTTTACCTAGTGGAAGTTCTGCAATTGACACTTAAACTTAAAAAGTTTGTCTCTTTGAACTTTTAAGTTCTTTACTAACAGTTCTAATAGTGAAGATTAGTGCGAAAAAATAAAATGACACAAGATTTTTATAATGGTTTAAACATTTGTTACCAACAAGTAACAGAAGCTTAGTCTAGTCTTCCCTTGGTGACCAGTTTAGTCAAACCAAGGGGAGGTTCACTAGTTCTTGTTTTAGGCTTACAAGATAACCCCTTTACAATAAGATCCTACTTGCTAAAGGATGAAGAACCTAGATCTTGCAGTGCTCTATTGCAGTTGTTGTTCTTCACTTGCAAACTAGTGAACCTTCTTCACAAATCCTGAATCTTCGATTCAACTCATGCACAGCGAGTCTCCAAGGCTTTTTCTTCGTTTGAAAGCTTTGAAATGATATTCAAGTTTTTCTTAGACTCGTCAACCTTGTTCTCTACGTTGTGAGTCCCCTTTTATAGGCTCAGGGAATCAGAACCCGTGACTGTACTATCTGATAGTGACAGCTCTGTCTTCTACTGTAGTAGACTGGCCTGGCTTCACCTTTTTTGATCCAGTACACATCAGCCTTGTCTCAGCTTCTCATTTTTTACTCCTTCCTTCCTTTCCATTCCAGTACAACTTACACTGCACCGCGACCTGTTTTAGAATCAAGTGAAGGACTTCATCAACGATACAATTCTGATCGATGGGGTGATATCAGAATTCAAGACCAAGGTGAGAGGATAAGTTTACAAAGTGGACATAAACACAGTCCGTGTCACCTTGGATTTCATTCCTCAGACGTCATAGAGGTCCCTGACAAGGTGATGTTTGCAAAATGGAAGATGATGGGAGATGTCCTAATTCCATTGGAAAAAATCTTTATAAAGAATCCGCCAGAGCAGTATGGATTTCTGCCAACCATTCTGAAGAAGTTCTTCATGAGCCAGGGAACTTCTACTGATCAATTCTCAACTTTTCATCTGAAGTTGATGTGCGTTGTCATCACAAGGACTCAGATTGATTGGGCATCTATGCTGATGAAGCTCCTAATGCAACACATTGAAGCTATTGAAAAATTTCCAAAGAACTAAAGATGTTTTGGAAGAATTATTAGTGTCTTTCTTATGAGGAATGATGCAGTTAGTGGAGTGAAGGAAACTCCATTCACACAAGACAAGTATATCTTCTTCAAGAAACCAGAGTCTAGTGAATCTTCTGAATCAGGGTCTACATTGGAGGCTTCTTAGAAAAAGGAAGAGGAAAGATACTCAAGGGTTATCTGAGACACAATCTGAAGGTCTGGATCCTATCATGGATGTAGAAGAGGAATCTGAAACCCTTCATGTATGTTATGACAAAAGAATATATGTATAAATATTTTTGTCACTAGTATTATTTATCGTGAGAAAATGATACGATTGAAAACATTTTACTACAAAAAGTCAAGAATTTCTATAAAAAAAAAAGCCAAAAGCTTTTACATCACTCACTACAACAATTTGATCTGATTTATGGAGTGATACGATTAATTTGATAACTGTCATCATTTCTGTAAAGAAAAAAAAAAGAGTAAAACGAAGGACAAGAAAAATGATTTGAAGGATCTCAAGCGATGGTATTTGAAACAAGGTTCGACAATCGAATTGAAATCGACATTTTTTAAAATTAAGTCGGTTCACCGATTCAACACTGAACCGGCGAGTCAGTCCGAGTCGATTCGATTCAATTTTTTTTTTAATTTTTTTTGAATAAATCAAATCATAATACACAAGATAGATAACTTGAATAAACTATAATATATATTGTTCGTTATATAGAAATGCATATATCAAAAATGAATGTATATTGGTTGTAATTCTCACTTTTCTTTCAACCATAATTTGGTCCTCTATAGATGACACTATTCTTTCAATAATATGTCTCAATCCCCATCTCACTTCAGTATGTATAGTTGCGTTTTGTGCATACATCTACCGGGGATTCAAGTAATATCCTACGTGCATAAAGAAACAAAGTTGGCATATTTGTAAAATTGATACAATAAGAAATAATTAGTAATTTTTTTACCAGCGGCATGCAAGTCATGATGCAGCATATTCGTCCACCTTTGATTGATTATCTTGGCGTATTTATTGTAACCCTTTTTGAAATTGTTCTTTATGGCCTCCTTTGCTTTATCCATTGCGTCGTATATGTATCCCATTTGTGGCTTATCGTCGGATTCCATTATACGAAGAACCTTCACTAGAGGCTCAAAAAGTGCTGAATATCTCCTCAACCTGTCCCAGTAATTATCATCCAACAATAATCGTTCGATAATCATGTCGTGCTTCCTATCTCTTTATTGTAGCCTGCATAAGTATTATAATCGATAATTAGTAATACAAAATATTTATCCTTTCATATTATTGCAACGATATCTAATTATACCTCTGTGAAGCTTCACTTCAAGCGACAGATATCAGCATCCTTCACAATGAGTCCTTCTGCTCAAGAACAGACTACATTGAGATAAATTTTGTAGCAAAACGAGTCATTCCTGTTCTCAACAGCTCTCTTCCTGCGGTCTCCACTTTCATTACGCTGAGGATAGCTGCACGATTGTAGCAAAATCTAGTCAAAGTTTGAGTTTGATGTATGATTTTTGCCACTTGCCCTCCTTTACGATATCTTCTAGCATCAAGTCGATGCTATGAGCTGCGCAAGGACTTCAAAAGATCTTATCGCTTTTAGACATCAACATATGTGCTGCTGCTTTAAAGTTTGCTCCGTTATCCGTAACAACCTACTACAAAAGAATGCGATCATTTAAAATTCGGATTTAAAGTCTGGGGAATCTCATCAATAAAGTTTGAAACATTAAAGTTTACCTGAACAACTCCATGTTCCCCGATCTCATCGATGACACTTTTAATTTGTACACATATATAAACAGCAGTCTGGTACTCATTGGTAGCATCGACCGATCTATAGAACACGGTCCCTTATGCACTATAAGCTAAAAAATTGATTATTTGTCTCCTATCCACCCATCCCACATCAATGTATAGCCAAACTCATCCCAATAATGATGGAAAGTGCTGAGATAAGACCGACACTCATCCACTTGCTCGTCGAGGAGGCTAGCACCAATATCACGGACCGTCGGTGGAAGTAGTCCCGAACTAAATTCCGCTATGGTGTCGACCATAGTCCTATAATAAGAACTCTGTGCTCCATTGAAAAGGATATGTCCAATGTAAAGGAATTTCACTACAGCTCGTGCGATCTTCTTCTTCACCTCTTTGATCCCTTTCCCCAATTTGTCAGTCTTTGTTTGCGCACTTCCTCTTTTTCTAAACAAGTCAGGGTCGGAGGAACTTCCCCAACTAAAACTTCCTTTAGATTTACCACCTGCAAAAGTGCGCACAAACAAATAATTATGTATGCTTTTAATTTTAAAATGTAAAACACAAACGCATCAATTTAGAATCTTATGTTTATCAAAAATTGGTGCATAATCAGTCCCACGAACACAAGTTGAACGACTACCAAGAGATGCTTGGACCCGAATATATTCTCCATTCTTCATCCCGAAGTTGTTGCTCTCTACTGGCTTTCTCTGAGCCCTTCTCATGTTTTATCTTCTTCGTTTTCATCCTCCTCTAACTCGGACCCAACCTCAAAGATATTATCAATGCCGGGTGGAAATGTTAGCTCCTCCTCAATAGGCTTTTTTTTTTTTCCGTGCCTCTTCTTCATTTTCGGCCTTCTTTGCGACTAATAAAGCTAACATCTCCTTTCGAAGTTCCACTGAAACTCTAGCGCAACCTTTTACTTCTCCCCCGATCCTAGCTAGATGTTGTTTCATCCTAAACACATCACCACTCATAGCTTTCCCACAATAATTACATCGCATCCTCATTCTAGTATTTTTTGTAGTACCCCCAACCTGAACACATTGCTGTCAAGCCGGATCATTATGCTGCGATCCCCGATTATGTCAAGCCGGATCATTACGCTGCAATCCCCGATTATTTCCTCCAGCTTTAGCCATCTTGATCATTAGAAGAAATTGACAACTCTTTTTATTATGATTGTCAATAGAAAACAAAAAAAAAAAAAAAAAAAAACCAAAAAAAAAAAGAAAAAAGAAAAAATAGTAATCGTAGGTTCCTATATTATCACCATTATTATGGTATTTGTTTATTCTCACTTTTCAAAATCAATGATAGTTCAATTATCATTAAGAAAGTGCAGTTAATTCCAAAATATGAACATAACCAATTCTTCCCTTAATTATGTCTTGGTACATGATTTAATCCACAATATTGGCATTGATCATAGCTCGTACGGGCATCTGATCTAGGCTAAACCCAACATATCTCAAGAAAAAAGTCAAAGAAAACGAGTTGGATACAATGTGGTGTTTAAAAGAAACATGGGGCACAAGCTAATTAGGGTTCATCATCCTGTAATTAAAAAGTTAGGCAATCAAGCAATTATTGAGTTGATTAACTGCTAGTCTACTACTTGACTTGTCATCAAGCACTTCATTTTCCAATATTATCATATGATTCTTGTGTGGTAATTGATGCTCATAGGAACTTATCAAAAAAATAATAAAAATAATAATAATAAAAATAAATGAATAAATGAAAAATGAAATGAAGAATACCTCACAACTCGCAGGTCCTGCAACAGGCAGTATAGAGGAGATAAGGAACTTGGCAACTCGCACACAACTTCGCACCAAGCAGCAAAGAGGAGAAGAGGGACTCGCACGCAATGTCGTGATAGGTTGCACGGGATCACTCACGCCGTATCTTAGGAGAAGAGAGGCAGGGATAGGAGATGAGAGTTTGAAGAGAAGAGATGGGAAGGCTTTAATAGTATGGGAATCAGAAATTCAAGCCTTTAGATAACTTTTATAGCATAGGAATCATGCAACCATTCAGTGGGTAACCATCATCAAAGCGTGGAATCATTCAAAGTGATGGAAATCACTTTTATAGCATG
>JAOVYX010016882.1:24551-53012 GCA_035668315.1 Drosera spatulata | reverse complement strand
ATAGCCTGTGGGGTGAATACTGCATGTCAGTTTCTACACCATCCTACAACCTCTCACTAGCAAGCTGTGAAGGTATCCTGAGATATCTAGTGGTATGGTCTCTGAGATCCTATATGACACTTCATATATACTCTCCTATATGCCATCACCTTCTCCTGTTATGAAATGGTTGACTGTGCTCGAGTTAAATTGCCTAAGAAAATATTATATAACAGATTATAATGAGCATGAGCATTGATCAGCGTAAATATCTTGCATTGTTATAGTCATACAAAGAAAAACAAAGTTGTTTCCTCTACACATCTTGGCATCTTAGTTTCACATATGAAGCTTAGACCAAGTTTCTAACAGCTCGATAAGCGGCAATATCATGAGCATTGACATTCAAAGATATGCGTAATCCCATTAGTTGTCAGGGACATACTAGACACAGAGTGATGTAATCACACTGGCATAAAAAATTCAAAATCATGAACTTCGATAAAATAACAACAAATCAAACCTTTATCCCATCAAGTGGGGTCGGCTACATGCATACGACGACGTCATTCCAATGTATCATGTATATCATCTTCTATAAGATTATGATAGACCATATCATACTTCAAGGTTTCTCTCATGGTCTTTTTAGGTCTCCCTCGTCCTCTCTTGACATGTGCTAACTCCCAAACTTCACATCTCCTAACAGAAGCTGTGACTGATCTGCGTTTCACATGATCATATCATCTTAGTCATGACTCCCTCATCTTATCTTCTACTGGAGCCACACCCACTTTTCTGTCTGATAACTTCATTTCATATCCTATCCATTCTTATATGTTCACACATCCACCTTAACATTTTCATTTCGTTTACACTTATCTTCTGTACATGCTGCCACTTAATTGTCCAACATACTGACCCATACAGCATCGCCGGTCAAATAGTTGTCTTGTAAAACTTTCATTTTAACTTGGTAGATATTTTAGGATCACATAACACCCCTGAAACGTCCTTCCATTTCAGTCAATCTATTTTAATCTTATGATTAATATCTGCATCAATTCATCCAGTCTTATGTAGCATCGAACCTAAATATTTGAAAAAATCTGTTTTAGGAAGAGACTCTGTTCCCAACAATACATTCTCACTATTTGTTTAACTACTCATTAAATATACATTTCATATATTCTGTTTTGGTTTTACTGATCCTTAACCCCTTACTTTCCAACGCCTCCCTTCAAGTCTCAAGTTTTTCATTTATCCCTTCTTTTATATCATCCACCAGAGCAATATCATCAACGAAAAGTAAACAACATGAAACTTCATCTTATATATGTCTAATGAAATCATCCATTATTAAGACGAAAAGATATAGGCTCATAGTAGATCCTTGATGTAAACCCATTTTAATAGGAAAAACAGTCGTTTCATCAACATAGGTTCGCACACATGTAGCAGCTTCTTCATACACATCTTTCACAATCTCGATATACCTACTCGTCACTCCCTTTTTTTTTTTAAAGTTTTTCAAATCATTTCTCTTGGAATAGAATCATACGCCTTTTTCAAACCGACAAAAACCATATGTAAATTCTTATTCTCTATCCTAAAACGTTTCATTACACATCGCAAAAGATAAATACCTTCTATGGTTGATCTACCAGTCATGAAATCAAACTGATTCTCAATCACCCCTATCAAGAAAATCGCAAAATCATGAACTTCGATGACGCAACAAAAACTCTCAAAGTTCCTGGATTGTTGATCCGTGGAAGGCTTTTGGCTCCAAGACACCAGAACATGAATACTCGCATGAGTGGCATCGACTACTTCAACTAGGAGGCAGAAAACCTACGAACTTCAGGTGAAACACTGGAATCGATGTGTCATTGCTCATCTGTTGCGCACCATGCAAGCTCAATACCAGAGCTGGAAAATGAAAATGATTTTGAAAATAAATAGGTGAACACTGGATACAAATTCTGGAGAAGAAATAAGATAGAAGCATATACCTCGAGTTCTATGCTTTTATGATTTGGCGGATAGGATTGTTGCTGCTGTGAACAGGGCTTGCTTTCCAAAAGGCGAGATCTCCATACCTCTGCACACAAACATGTTTCAAACTCAACCTGAAGAAATCCACAACAATTCTGCGAAAAAATGTAGAGAATAAATATGGAACTAAACCTTGCTCCAATAGTCCAATTATTTTCTGAATTTAGTGGTCAGTAGTAAGTCCCCTTTCACTAAGGATTCGATTAAATAATCTTGAATTTCAACCCCAATGGGCAAATTTAAAATCTCATTGAGATCTTGAATGGATTTATTTACTAGGTTTAAACATTACATTAAGATGATAAGGAGGAAAAGAAGCTAGAATTCAATAATTTTGTAATACCGAAATGACATAGAAGGCTACAACATTAGAAGAGCACGGTATGCTTACTCGTTCAGTTCCCTCATACTAATGAAAGCAGATATTACATTTCTGCAGATTTCTTCAACAGCGTGGGTTTCGGCACCTTCATCTAAGCCGGCAGTGACTCCAAAAAGCTCATCATTAGGGAGTGATATACAAGCCTGCACCACCAAGTACTAAAACCAATAGCGAAAAAGAGCAGAAAGTGCAACATAGCAAACGAAGGGATGCCAACAGGCAACTTAGCAACTACAAAATGTGCTATTAGAAAGAAAAAGGGGCCTGACGTATTGCAACATGAAGACAAATTGGGTTCACCTGTAAAACATGAGCTATCAGCAACTGTAACACCTCTGAACCGATCTTTTTTATCAAAGTTCGTGACTCCTTGCTGTTTGACAAGCTCATCAAGAATCTAGAAATTGTGGCATCGTCTGTCGCACCACTTCCCCTTCTGGTACGAACAGAAGGCTGGGACAAGCAAGGATAGTTTCAAAATCCAAATGGTGACTGATGATTCAGAAATGGCTTAACAGTCCCAATATTATACACACATTTAGATACACAACATGAAAATTTATGAAGAACACTCAGTTTCCAACTTGAAAAAGGAGGGGTAAAAAAAGCATCAAGAACTTCAGCATGGTTTTATTCCCTACTAAGTAGTATTCACATCCTACGGCGTTGCTGTCAAGGAGGTGATAAGGAGTTGTCCTAACCTCGCAGGATCGACATTTGCTGCTTTAACAGCTTTTCAGAGAGCAAATCATATTGGAACGTAGGCATGGATGTGTATATGAATTACAATAACTCAACTTACCAAGTGTCAGAGACCAACTGCTTGGATATGTATAAGGAGTAGGACAACGGGTAAATTTTTAGTTGCTTATCAATTACAATCTACAGACTAAATTTCATAATTCTCACCTATAAGGTTGAGTGCTTCGATGGCCAGAAATTCAGTAGATTTTCTACATTGCCGATACATATTATCCAAATATTTGTCAGGCAAAGATTTCCTCACTGTTACTGCTTCTATATACTTCCATGAAGTGCTGTCTTCCGTTTTCAACTTGGTATCATTTACTATATGTTTTGTGCCAGAGAGGCAGACACCATTGAGAAGGCCATTAATATCATAGTCACAGCAACTTCCGAGAACAATTATTAAGGTTATGATGGCTGTAATTTTAGAGTTGAATGAGGCATTTGAATATCTTGCGAATACATTTTTGCATTTACAACACAAAATTTGTTATAGGATAATGATAATCTAGTTCATTCAGTTTGAATGGACCGAACATGAACTTCAATGTAATAAATTGATCTTCTACCATATAAAGTGACAGTCATCTAGCTTGAGAGTTGAGCATCGAAGAGTAATCAACTGCATAATGCATATGAGAAAAACATCTGTTTAGCTTGATATGAAGTATACTTACTTTTCCAGAATATTTCCCAAAATATTTCAAAATTACTTCCAACTTCAGTTTCGGCTCATCAAAGACCTGAAAATGTTAATGATGCGGCAGTCAACAAGCAACTCAGCTTACAAGACAAGTTCAGAAATATGAATAACCAAGTGCAATCCTACAAGTATGCAGGGAAACATGCAACGATATATTCAGAGTAAACCCACTGCAGTAAACATGCAACAATAGGCTGTAAGAGAAAACTGGCTGAAGTGAACAGCTTTAAGATGGAAATTAAATACATTTATTCCAGCTTAGGTTAGGAGGAGGCAATTCCATCTTAAGTGTCAGAAGTAGACTTGCCACTAATGTCCAAGGCATTTTGTTGTGGGTTCAAAGGAAAGAAATAAGATAAAGCTAGGACAAGAAACAAGGAACATTATCTGAATTTGACTATGGCTGAAGTAATATCGGACTTGAAGAACAAACTACCCAAAGGAAAAAGAAAAAGAAAAATCAAATGAAAGGATCTACTCTTTAGCTTACAACCCTCTGGTCATAGTCCCGACTCCTGAATTAGCAAAATGGACAGTGATGAACTTGAGGGGTGCCACAGCATATTGAGAAAGCTAGCTATCAATATCCACACTGAATTTGGAGAATATAAATGAGAAGCTACCTCAAAGAAAGGTGCAAGAAAATGTTTATTGTACATGAGTTCATCTAGAATTATCTCCAATGCTGGGGTTCTGCATGAAAAACACAAAACCAATTTCTATTTCTATCAACAAATTAATGAACAAGAAATGTGAGAAGAAGGCCATCAAATAATAGCAGAAAGGAAGTACAGATGGAACAGTGGGTCACTATATCACAGAATACTTCTTTCTTATTACAACAAACAAAGGTAAGGTTACAGGGGAAACATGCTGATTGAGAATTTTAGGGAGCTTATCATGATATAGTCCTAACGAGGAAACCGTATCTAAACAAACCCATACTTGAAAGCATTACCTAGTCTTCCTAAAACTCATATATCCATACAACTCTGTCATGAATGGATACTTAAGTGAATCAGAGTAAGAAATGTACCTCACAGCATCTGCTCTGGTAGTAAGACCTTGCATATCAGCCTTCTTCCTTAAGGAATCGAGCTCCATCATCTACAAGTTTTAAACATTATATATGGAATCAATACTCCCACTGCCCTCAATGAAATTTTTTACCTCACAAGTTCAAGGCCAATTTTGCTCGTCCCACAGCATAACTAAATATATCTATTTACGATAAACCTTTTCACTTATGGAATGTAATTCGCAGTGCATCAGAAACATTTTATGATTGTTTAGTCAAAGGAAGGAACTCCCAATATGCTTCAAGCATGGGGTAAATACCATAACTAAAAGGTTTTGTGCAGCCCTACGAGTACAACGCTCCGCTTCTGGCAAAGCAAGCAATAAAGCAGTGGCACTAGCATCACCAGTGCTAACTGTATGGCTTCTGCTGTCGGACCCTTGGCTATCTGCTGCAACAGATGTAGAGAGGATCGATAAGGAAAGCTTGACCAGATCTCTGTAGTTTATTTTCCTTGACCCCTGTCAAAGGTCCTGAGATCAGTGCGTACTTTACCTCATGTACTGATATAAAAACCTAATAAGGAAGGGGGTCAAAAAACAGAAATGGGATGGAAAAAATGACTACTTTACTTTTTTTATTATGGGATACAAGTGCTCAAAATGAAGTCATAAAGAGCAAAGGAGATACCAGAAGCCGATTGAGCAAAGACTCTCTCAGAAGATCCCATTCTTGCGTATCTGCCACAAAACAATGCACCAGTTAACTGAGATTAACAAGGATGAAGACAGCAGACCACTAAAACACCAGTATTACCAGCGAATGTCTGGTTACGTGGAAGGTAATCCCCTTCAAGAACATTGACAAGGTATTGAAACAATAACATGTCTTGGAGAAGCTGCAAAAAGATTAGGAAATGAAAATATAGCTTAAGCATCACCAGCCTGGGGTTGCTTCTGATGGAAAACAGAATGAAAACATATTGAATCTTAAGCGAACATCAGTGATCAGGCTGAAATTGAACTGCGAATTTTTAGGGAAAAAAACTATAAGCATATTGAAGAAATGAATGGAGCACCTTTGATCGATGTTCTGTATCAATGGAGGCTTCAGCTAGATTTTCTAATAGAGTAGCGAATCCCTGAAATTGAAATAGAGCCAATGAGGTGCTCATCCTCCAAGTGAATTTCAGCCATGTCAGAACTTTAATCTATATGCACTGTCTTCTTGTACGGATGAACAAACACAAAAAATCATATACAACCTAATCTGCGGCAATGATGTATTGACATGATGAAAGTTTAGTCCACGGGCTATGATACTGATGATGGCATACAGATGATAGCAACTTACGGTAGGGTCCAAACGTGCATTATGTTTACTAACAGCAGCATGTTTTTCATTGGAACCAATTTCACCACCGAGATCAAATGGCGACCAAGCCTAAAGAAGCAAACCAAAGCCGTAACAATCATGTGCCTGAATAATGTCTTCGAAAATAAGGTGATAAAATAAACTTAAAAGAAGAAATACATCAATACCTCTTTAATGACAATGAGATCCACCTGCTTGCTGGAAGCCAATTCTCTTTCATCCAACATTTTCATATATACCCGAGGAAATCGCTTCACAAGTTAAAATAGACCACATTCTTATACTAGCAAAAACAAATCAAACGAACACGAGTTCTGAAATGAAACAATAAGTACCTTCTCCAACTCAGTAAGAAGCTGATAACTCCCAATAATCAGTTCCATTGATTTCCCTTCCCTTAAAATACCTATAATCGCCTGCCACATCTTGCTATAAATTTTCACAACATGGTTCACAAAGAATACACACATCAGAACAAATACAACAAACACAAAGGCGTAAGTGGAATCAGTGCATGTGAAATAAGCCCTGCTTTCACTACCCAATTTTGAATCCCAAAGTGAAACCCGCAATCTAAAAAAAAGAAAAAATAAAATAAAATTTAAGAAGCTCACCCTGAAATTAGAAGCCTACAACTTTAAAATTGATTCTCCATCTACTGTTGATTGGTTTAGATGTTAATTTTATGTTTCTACGTGCTTTCTAACATGTCAGACTAACCGTCACATATGTTCCACTTCACTCATCCAATTACTCACGTGTTAGGCTCAAAAAGCCCATCAACAAATTTAGAAAGCCTAACAATAATTAAAAAACGACAGCCTCTCCACCTATCACCAATTTCTCACCAACACGAACCCTACGTTTCTAAAAATGGCAAAAACAAGTCATACTTGGTCGGAGGATTCCTATTTTCAGGAACAATCGAGGCGAACCGAACAGCATCGAGGAACGAAATTCCTGCAATCACAATCATTTATTGCGCAATCAGCACATTAAACCCTACTACTCTGAGAATAATATGTAGAGAGGAGTGAGAGAGGAAATTGGTCACGATCGTTGTGGAGATGAAGCGTGTCGGTGCGACCGAAGCCGTCGAGGATCACCATCGTGTTCTCCTCCATCGCCCCCGCTGCTCCGTTGATCGCCGATCGATTCCTTGTGGTTTCCATATTTGGGGTCTCTATGAGTTTCTGTGGGAGAAGAGGGACCCTAATGGATTTGGGGCTGATTTTCCCGCCATATGTGTTGCTTCAATCAGGATTACCGATCAAAAAGTGTTGAATTGGGGTGTTGTAACTTTGAACAATTCGTAAGCTGTTGTAAATATTGTGTTGTTGTAAATAAGATCACGTTATATATTCATATTATTTACAAAAAAAAAGAGGATAATAATAAGTAGATAATAGTTGTTATTGTCTTCTTAAATCGTATTATTTATATCCAATTTGAGGTTTAGGAGTTAGTAATCAAATTTCAGATTTCTCCTTACGTGAATTTTAGGGAAACCTTGTGTCACGATGTCTTTCATGTAATCATTGAGACGCTTCTTTAACATTGATATACGCAAGGTTTTTACAAATAACTAGATCAAGGGTTCGCTTTTGTCGTGGACAAAGTTGTCTTGATGATAACCCTAGACGTAGTCTTTTACTAGTACTAATTGATAGTCTATACAGTTATTCTTTTTGTGTTATCTTTTCATCGATTAGTCACGAGTGCATAGAAAGAAAAAGATGGTAACATGTGACCCATCTTAAATGTCCATTTAGAAATTCTTTTTGTTTCTTTCGGTTTCATGGAAAGTTATTTGCGGCTTTATAATGTCCGTATTGCCTATTTCTTCTTTGTGGAAAGCCTATCGTATAGGTCAAGCTGTTGCAGATGTACAAAAGAAGAACATTATAGTACCACATGGTCTACCTTGATCATGTTGTACATTGTCGAGGAAAATGTGAAAGTTAAGAGATCAAACTTGTGATCAAATGTTAAAAGGAATATCATATCGAATAACTAGTTTCATCAAAAGTTTGAATTGAAGATAAAAGACACACTCATATATATATGTCTAACCATAGATTCAATAATAATAGTGATTACAGTTCATAATGTTGAACTGAAAGAGCAACTACCCTTCGCCGTAGAAGTAAAATGAGTTTAGCAATCGAGTTATAATAAGGAACCAACACCGAGATTAGAGTGTACAACAAGAACTCCCATATACAGGAAAAAGTGAGCACAAATTTAGCTTCAGATGACATTATATTTTCTTATGAGCTTACAAGAGAGTCGATAACTGGCCGAATATACAGGAAAATAATGTTATAGGCCTTCTCTGTTGGATGTATAGCGTCGAAGAACACGTATTTGGAATCATCCGTGCAAGTGTTAGAAATCGGGTTGCACAAAAATATAGTTTCCACATATCCTGTTCCACAGCAGCCACGATTAACCTCTTCAAAACCTACAGAAAGATAAAATGTCATTAGCTTAGCATATGCCTTCTCGATTGATTCAGATGCGAATGAAGTTGAAATGAGCTCGAGTCAAGTGCACCGACCATATTTTGATGGCTCCTGAACCATGTTGGCGATCGGTGTGTAAATATCGATGTAGGCGAGTTTGGTATTTTGAACTTCTGCAGCAAATTGGCGTTGCAACACGTCCAATTGGGATTGAAATTGCTGGTTATACTCTCTTGAGATTGAAGACAGAGACTCTACACACTCTCGTCCCTGAAAAATGCTTCGGCTATTGGTTGTGATCACATCGGGCAAGCATCCCATCGGCGGTAGTCCAACGACGGCCATCTTTCTTGCGCCTTCCTTCCACAATCCCTACACGTACATTTCTCGACACCTCAAGTTTTGAATAAAGCATCTTGTATCAATCTACATATGAAAAGACCCAATGACTTCTGCGATGTGGATTTGACACTATTTGTTCTGTTAAGCATCAAACCTGAATGAACTCTTGCACATTTTGCAACAAGAACTTCTGATACTGTCCAACACTATATGTGTTGCGGCGAATAGGCAGAGCGGTCGAGTAGTAGTTCACAACAAAATCATTAGTCCCAGCGCTGATCACGTAGCCTGCACTTTCGACGATATAGTCAGCTTTCTCCTCTCCGACAAGTTTCTCAATCCTAGATTTGTATTCTTTGAAGTACTCCAGCTGCCTTTGCATTGAAATCACTCCCTGTGCACATAACAAGATCCTTCAGCAAAATATTGGCACAAGAAGTTATTCTCAACTCAAGAAATAACGTTTCATATATAGATGTTTGCATATGCAAAGCGACTTCTTACACTCAATTGAGGCGTTAGAGGGTCATATCCATTTCCTCCAGAAGCGAAGCTTACTCCAGTAAGCAGCTCTTGGTGGCTGAGCGACGGGTCTAAATATGCCGGCACGTACTTCTTGATGCCAAGATAGCTAGCTGCATTCAACAATTGTATGGAATAAACTAACATTACCAAGCAGAGTATACAACATCAACGCACGTATTTCCATCATGGATAAGGTTGGAGTAAAGTAAAATGTATCAGTCGGGGACAACAAAAAAAAAAAAAAAAAACTATTTCCCGGGCCCAGCAGAATAGGTATAGAAATGCATAGGAAGAGTATATCAAAAACTGTTTCACAAGTTTCACATACCCACGAAATCTGTCACCAGGCGACCATTAGTGAACCTCCCGGTCGCTTCATGGTTCGCAAAGTCTCTTCCATAAGGTGCAAAATTGCTTCTGAAAGTCGTAGCAATGTAGTCATTGTTGCCAGGGTCCATCGTCGAGTCTCCGAAGACCAAAATGGCCGGAACCATCGGCTCACTTCCGTTCTTGACATGACGATGACGACCAAATCCTATCTCTCCTCGAGTCTGTATCGGAATGCAGATAATCAAGGACACAATAAGAAAAACGATAAGAAGAGTTGAATTGGTTGAAAACTGCTCCATTGGAGCATTTGGAGTTTTGCTGTGCACGGTTTTCTTGCTCACTTTGGGGAAACTGTTGAGCAGTGCTTTACTGTAGTTTCTATACATGTTTCCACTTTGTACTTGCTAGAAATAACAAAAACGTACTTGGTACGCTATCAGGTCTTTTTCTTACATTGAATGCACTAAAAGAAGCAAGGAACAGAAGTAATAACAGAAAGAGATCCTAGCTAGTGCTTTATAGAACGAGGACGGTTATCTTTGATCGAACTTTCGGTTTATGCTTGATGTCCATGTATATTTAAGTTAACACTTGTGATATATATAAACCAACTAACGATTGAGTTCAATTCAGATAGACATGAAATTTGGTGCATTGAGATGACGTAACTAGGTAAGGTAATATCCAGCTGAAGTGCGAGCAAAATCACCTGTTATCAGTATCACACGATGACAATGCTAAGGTTGCCACAGGCACATGGTCTAGAGTAGTCCTTCCTTCCGTGACATATCGGAGGCAAAGTGGTACCATATCAACATGGATAGTTTCTTCATCTCAATCATGATCATAACGAGAGCATACAGAATTATTCAATCAAAACCAAGGTGTCACATTTACATCAAAAAAAAAAAAAAAAAAAAAAAACAAAAAAACAAAAAACCAATGTGTCACATTTTATTCGTCACCTCGTGAAATCCTGCATTTTGAAAGTACCCATATCAAGAACGTGATGCTATTAATTTCCAGGAGAAGTTTGTTTTAGTGAGACCATGTTATAGATGAAATTAATAATATGATATCGTGTTCAGTCATTCTTGAAATGAAAGAGAAGTAAAAATTATGATTTCACCAAACTTAGCTGCGACATGAATGAAGAAGATGTTTGATGTGTCGATGCCACAGTGAAATTGTTTAAGGTACAGATCAGCAGCAGTATGCAATAGAAATAGATGGCATTAAATTTCATATCTAACTCATCGCAGCGGCAATTTACTGCCAGGGCCCTTTTTGTGGGAAACAGAACAACCACACCTAGAAGAGGCAAAGATGTGCCACAGCAACATTGAGTTTGAGTAAAATCTTGCACTTATAGATAATTTTGAGTTATAGGTATTTGGTATGTTGCGAACGGATTTGTTAATAATAAATACAAATAATAACAAGTGCGCAAAAATAAATGAGACAAAGAATTTTACGTGGGAAACCCTTGCGGGAGAAAACCACGGGCGGTCGGCGACGACGAAGAATCCACTAACAAAAATGAGGAAATACAAAAGGAGGTACACTCAAAATATTGAGAATCTCACAATAAGGAATAGAGATAAGAATCTCTAAAACAAATCCCTTAAACCCTCAATATATTTTTGTGTGTATATGTAAACAGTAACTCTCTTTTTCTCTCTCTGCTTTATCTCTTCCTCCCCTTGCCCTCTGCCTCTCAAACACTCCTCTTCTCCAGCCTCTCACCCGGCTTTCTCCTTCCTCTCCTCTCAAAACCTTCTCTTCCACTTCTCAACTTCTCTCTGTATCTCCTCTCAAATCCCCTGGTCCGTATTTATAGCAAAGAGAGTCATAATCAGGAAGAAGAGAGACGTGCGAACTTCCTCTGTCAGATAAAGACGAAGGCGGCTGGATGAGGACAAAGACGACGACGGCTGACGATGGCGACGACGGCTGGTCAAGGGTGGTGGCTAGTCAAAGACGGCCGTGAGCTTGAGTCACCATCAACATGGTATCTGGTGTCAAGAAATATCTCCTAAGGTCTGTCATTGTAGAGAATGTCATCGTCAATAACGCTTTCCTTTCGAAGACAATCAATTGACAGTAACACTTTTCCTTTTTTCCACAACGGAAGGATACTCTAAAGGGACCGACTCATTATCGATGTATAAAATAATGTAGAATTAACAATTGATATTGATGAGTTTTAATATCTTAAAAAGCCGACTCATTATCGATTGTAATCAAAATCATGTTTCTCAAATAAATGATTAAACTAAACTAGAATACGATTCGTGCGTTGCACGATAAAAAGTCATAATAAAAAAATATAATAATTAATTAAATATGTAAATTAATTTAAATATAATTATATCCATTTCAATATAACAATCCATTATAAATATTGATTTATAAATAATAAAAATATTCTTATATGATAGAGAAATCATTGTAGTTAGGTGGTTTAATGAATAATGAATACTATAAGATATAATCATTCATTGTTTGTTTAAGAAAATGATTGTACAATAATCATTTTAGTTTTTTAATTAATCGTTATTATTTTTGTTGCATAAAAGATTTGTACATTGATATGATTTTATTTATTTTATATCATTATATAGTTATAAATTTGATACTTGTAAAATTTTAATCACAATCATTCAACTCGTAATTAAAGGATAATAAATTAATTGGATAAAAATTTTAGTAATTCCATTAAACATAAATTACTCGATTGTATTTTAATTTTTTCTTAAAAATGATAATACCGGGTTTGTCCTTTCATAAATTAATTTGATAAAAATTCTTTTAAAAACAAAATTTCTCATTAGGATATTATTTATTTTTATCATCAAATAGTATTGATTTTTTTTAATTCCATTTAATTTAGATTTACGTAGATTTTGTTTTTTATATTTTTTTTACTATGAATTTAGATTTCTAATGAGATATTATATAGATTTTATTTTTCAAAATCTTCTGTTTTTCATTACAAATTTAGATTTATGTTTAGATATTAGATATATTTTGTTTATTAAAGTTTTCAAATTTAAATTTTTCAGTTTAAAAAAATATTCGAAACAAGTATTAATATTTTAATAATAAAATATGATACTACGATAATATGAACATAAATGTTTAGATAATCCACGATTGTATCGAGTCACCAGGAGGATAATCCTCGATGTTTGATGGATCTATTTAGTCAATGACTAAGTTCTCATTTCGTTTTGTCTATATTTCGCGTTTAAATAGTTTTGTTCATTTTTTTATTAGATTATCATTGTTATTTAAAGTACATAATTTATCTAGTAAGTTTTTTTCTTTTTATAAATATTAAGGTATTGTTAGAGATTTTTTAAATTTTGTTTTTTTCACTTTATAAATATTTATATAAGATTAAATTATTAGAGAAACTATTTCATAAAAAGATCTTTAGTTTTTTGTTTTCTTTAAATATATATTTAATAATAAAATAGGTGGCGTTCAATGGAACGCCATGACATACCACCGAAAAACTTTGGGTAATACTATATATAATAGAATATTTGTCCGTGCGTTACACGGTAGGAGATCATAATAGAAAAAACAATAATGAATTAATATGTAAATTAACTCAACTATTTCAAATATTTCTATTTATAAACCCCAATTTATACATAAGCTAAAATTCCCACATTATATAGAGATCGTTGTGGTTAGGTGATTTAATAAATAATGAATACTATAAGATATAATCATTCATTATTTGTGTTAAATAAAAGAAAAATTTACCCAAAAATATAAAAACTTGAAAAAAAAATTTATAAAATCATACACCTAGAAAAATAATGTTGAAAACATATAATTGAAAAGACATTCAGTTTGAAAAAAGAAGTAAAGTGCCTGAGAATGTAATTTTGCTCAGACGCTCTATTTTTATTCAATACAAAGCACCAACTGTGTTTCGCACAACAAGGTCGCTCTGTTTTACACAACAAATATGTTTTGTTTTCAAAATTATAATTTTTTGAAATTATTTTTTTGCATATAGGTTTTTAGAATTATTTCTGAACTTTTGTAATTGTAGGTAATTTATTGTGAATAAAATGATTGCATATAAATTATTTTAGTTTTATTACTAGTTTTATTATATTTGTTGCATAAAATATTTGTATGTTGATATCAATTTATTTATTTTCCATCATCGAATAGTTATAAATTTAATACTTTTAAGATTTTGATCTCAACCGTTAACTCGTAATCATAGAACAATAAAAGAATTGGATAAAAATTCTATTAATTTCATTAAACATAAATTACTTGATTGTCCTTTAATTTTTTTTAAATACGATGATACTCAATTTATCCTTTAAAACAAATTAATTGGATAAAAATTCTCTTAACTACAAAAATTCTTGTTATTATTTTATTTATTGTTTAACATCAAATAGTTATGATTTTTTTTTTTCAATTCCCTTTGATTTAGACTAAGATAGATTTTGTTTGTATAAGTTTTGTTTTTCATTACAAATTTAGATTTATATTTAGATATTAGATAGATATTGTTTAGTAAAAGTTTAGAATTTTTTTTTTCAAATTTTTCAATAAAATTTTAAATTTTTTCCAACCAAAGATGATACTAAGATAATATAAAAATAAATGTTTACATTATCCTCGACCGTATCGATTATCAGCAAGATAATCCTCGATGTTGAGTAGATCATTTAATCAAAGACCAAGTTCTTTTTTCGTTTTGTCTAGATTTCACGTTTAAAAGTATTACAAATTTATTCTGTGATAGTATATATAATAGATTAGATTAGAAGATTTATTAGTTTTTGATTTTTTTTATAAATATCATTATTTAATATTAGGATGTATTACGTCCCGCAGGACGCCATGACATACCATCGAGGGAGACCTTGAGTAATAGTGAATATATTAGATTAGATTTTCTTTCTTTCCAATTTGTGAATATTTTGGTTAAGATTAAAGTATTACAAATTTATTCTGTGATAGTATATATAATAGATTAGATTAGAAGATTTATTACTTTTTGATTTTTTATAAATATATTTATTTAATTTATAATAAAATATTAGATAATATTGTTTAGTAAAAGTTTAAAATTTTTTTTATTTCTTTCTAAGTTTTTTTTCAATAAAATTTTTTTCAACCAAAGATGATATTAAGATAATATGAAAATAAATGTTTACATTATCCTCGATTGTATCGATTACCAGTAAGATAATCCTCGACGTTGAGTGGATCCATTTAGTCAAAGGCTAACTTCTTATTCCGTTTTGTCGAGATTTCATGTTTAAAAGGTTTTTTTTTTCAATTTATCATTTTAATAAATTTTTATGTAAGATTAAAGTATTGTAAAAATATTTTATGAAAGATTTTATTTATTTTCATTCTTTTCATTTATAAATATATTTTTAGGATTAATGTATTACCAAATTTATTATGTGATAATATATATAATAGATTAGATTAGAACATTTATTAGTTTTTGACCTTTTTTTTATAAATTTATTCATTTCATTTATAATAAAATATAGATAGATATTGATTAGTAAAAGTTAAATATCTTATTTTTTATTTTTCTAAATATTTTTCAATAAAATTTTAATTTTAATTTTTTTTCCAACAAAGATGATACTAAGATGATATGAAAATAAATGTTTATATTATCCTCGGTTGTATCGATTATCAGCAAAATATTCCTCGATATTGAGTAGATCCATTTGGTCAAAGACCAAATTCTTATTCCGTTTTGTCTAGATTTCACGTTTAAAGGTTTTTTTTTTTCAATTTTATCATTTTTATAAATATTTATGTAAGATTAAAGTATTACAAAATTATTTTATGAAAGATTTTTTTATTTTCGTTCTTTTATTTTCGTTCTTTTCATTTATAATTATTTTTTTAAGATTAAAGTATTACAAAATTTATTATGTGATAATATATATAATAGATTAGATTAGAAGATTTATTAGTTTTTGACTTTTTTTTATAAATTTTTTTATTTAAATTAGGGTGGATGACGTCCCGCGGGATGTCATGACATACCCTCGTAAAACTTTGGATAATTGTATATATATAAGATTTTTTTCAATAAAATTTTAATATTTTTTCCAACCAATTATAATACTAAGATAATATGAAAATAAATGTTTATATTATCTTCGATTATATCGATTATCAGCAAGATAATCCTCGATGTTGAGTAAATCCATTTAGTCAAAAACCAAGTTCTTATTCCGATTTGTCTAGATTTCACATTTAAAAGTTTTTTTTTTCAATTTTGTCATTTTTGTAAAAATTTATGTAAGATTAAAGTATTGCAAAATTATTTTAATAAAGATTTTTTTTAATTTCGTTCTTTCCATTTTAAAAATATTTTTTTAAGATTAAAGTATTATAAAATTTATTCTATTATAATATATATAATAGATTAGATTAGAAGATTAGAAGATTTATTAGTTTTTGATTTTTTTAATAAATATATTTATTTAGATTTGGGTGGATGGCGTCCCGCGTGACGTTATGATATACCGTCGCAAGGCTTTGGATAATAATATAAATATATATATACTAAATTTTTTTCAATAAAATTTTAATATTTTTCCAACCAATGATGATACTGAGATAATATGAAAATAACTGTTTACATTATTCTCAGTGATATCGATTATCAGCAAGATAATCCTCGTTGTGGAGTAGATCCATTTAGTCAAAGACTAAGTTCTTATTCCGGTTTATCAAGATTTCACTTTTAAAAGTTTTCTTTTCAATTTTGATCATTTTTATAAATATTTATGTAAGATTAGAGTATTGTAAAATTATTTTATGAAATTTTTTTTATTTTCGTTCTTTCCAATTGTAAATATTTTTTTAAGATTAAAGTATTACAAAATTTATTCTGTGATAATATATATAATAGATTAGATTAGAAGATTTATTAGTTTTTATTTTTTATAAATATATTTATTTAAATTAGGGTGGATGACGTCCCTCGAGACTCCATAACATACTGTCGGAAGACTTTGGATAATAATATACAATATTATATTATATTATATTAGCATTCATTTATTGATCCTTGTAAGGGGAGTTTTGATGGTTTTTATAGGGAAAATTCATAGTTCATCCTTAGGGGTGTACACTTTCACATTATCTTGATTTTTGATTGGTTATCAAAATTAATTTTGGTTTTTATTAATTGTGATTATTTTCTTTTCATCAATCACATTTCAGGGAAGTGAGGGGGTGTACATCCCCGGATGCACCTCATACTTCCCTCAACAATCCAGACCAAAATAATATTAAATACATCCTCAGTTTCATAATATATACAATACTTATTTATTTGGATCGTCCCAAAATATATGCAATATATCATATTTAGTAACCTTTTTATATAAAAAAATAAAAATAATCACCATAAGTAAACCCCACCACCATCAAAAAAATATTCTTTCTTCACCTACTATCTCTTCTCATAACTGTTACATTAAATCTCATTATCATCAAAAAAAATATTCTTTTTTTATCAAATTTCATAGAAATTCAACACATGTCTAAATCCGTTTTTCAAATCAAACCATTATCTATATTTTAAAATAAAGAGAGTACTTTTTTCAGAAACAAGTATAGACGATCGTCTCCAAAACAATATTAACTCTTGTCTCTAAGAAATCAAGAGTAGGTGAATGTGACCCTAATGCCCCCTTGCTCCCAAAGGGTTCCCTTGGCTCTGACACATTTATTGTAAATTAAATTAAAATAAATAAAGATACGTGGTTTCGATACATGATATACATAATTTGAAAATACCTAAATTTATTAGATAAATTAATTAATCAGAAAATATGTTATCTTATATATTTCTTATTTTTATAAATACAAGCTATAAGGTTGGCCTATAACATATATCAATCACACAAATTCACATAAAGCAATTGAGCGATTTAAGGTGTGGAATTCGTATATGTTATTGGGTTCAACTTTGACGACATTGACGATATCAACGTTTTTGTTTGAAATTCATAATTATTTAATCAATGTAAATATTCAAACTCCTATATATTTATGTTGTGGATGTTAGAAATATTTTCCAACATTTATGGTATTCAATGCTATCATAAGTGTAAATTAAAGGCAATCTACCTGTGCTAGTCGTGGCCACGATTCCTGTCATTTTAGCCTAGCAGCTTCCTCCTCCGATAACTCCTCTGTTGTATGTATGCGTGGTACACTATGAGCAAAAACATGTGCCCCTATACCCCAGTCACAAAGTACATGAAGTCTATGCCATATCTAGTGACTTACATTAAAAAATTAACATGCGATTACTATGTTATAGGAGTATATGTTTTGGCATATTTTTATGATTAAATTATAAGACAAAACATTGAACTTCTCATATGGACTAAAATCAGAGGCAGAGGATAAGCAACAATACAGATTATTCAAATAAGCATGAGATTAGGGAAGGATAATGTTTTTTGACAAATTAATTGTATCTAACCCTTGATCGCCTGATTGAGGATAATGTTACTTATTAATGAGTCTAGCCTTTTGAATAGACATTGTTGAAATTTGTCATGAAGGATAGAAAAGAAGTCGACGAAACAGCAATACATGTGTGTTCTCAAAACACCTGGACGTAGTGATGTGTCACCAACGAGAGCGATTCGTGCTGTTAGATACCAAAGTAGAAGAAATTGCATTGCGTCCAGACATAAACCATGGTCACGCCCAGGCACGAATTTCAACTTCCAGAACTCCGTGTTTTGATTCTGTTGTCAAGTTCAAGGCCTATAAATACTCCATGATATTAGGTGTTTTGAGTACGATAGAGAGAGATCAAAACACATAACTTCCTCTACGGTTTGGTGAGCAAAGAACAAAAGAGTTCGAGTGGATTTAGATAAAGACGATCGTTATAATCCGATTGTTGATTAGTGATCCGTTTTCACGTGGATTTTTTCTTCTCCTTGAGGGTTTTTCCTACGTAAATCTTGGTGTCGTTTTTTGCATTCTTTATTGTTTGATTACTCTTCGTGTTGTGCTTCATTAATCGTGATTATCTTCCGGAGACGCATTATTCCTAATGGATACTGTAGTTCATAGTCTGCCACCTTGATCCCCTAATCTCGAGTCCTTGATACGCGCTATTGTCCAAACTGCATGGTAGTTGAACCACTCATCCTCAAGCCTTTGTTTTCGTTAAATATAAAATATGTGCCAGGAAAGCTCTTTGTCACAGGGATAGATTTTCGCTACCCGTGCGGCATTCAAACTACTCACTCCTTCGCTTGAGTTCAGCCTTACTCGTCATCCAAAGACGATACTTGAGAATGCAAGAGAGTTTGGAGTTGGAAACAAGCTTGTATTGAGAACACTTGGAGGCTTATAATGTATGCTTTGAGTTTGCAAGAATATGATGAGATGGTTTGGCCAAAAGGGCCTCATCCCTATATATACATGTCCATGGAAAGTTCTACACTAGCCATCTAGACTCTTCCCCTTCTTCTATGTTCAAGAATTCTGTAGAACACTTCTAACTGTAGGAAATTGTAGAGAATTCCGGAGAATCCTAGAAGACTTTAGAGAGCCCTAGAAGAGTATGGAGAAGTCATGAAGTTTGTGGAGAATTCCTCAAGATCAATCTTCCCACTTGGCTTATCCGTGGCATGCTCCTCCACCTATGTCGCAGACGTCCTCATCACGATAGACTTGTAGGCCTTGATCCGTTCCTTGAATTGCCACAACGAGTCTTCGGGCTCCCAACTTGCCTCCTCCAATGGCAAGTCCTTCCACTTGACCTCCTTGTAACGCGGTATCTCTGATCTCCGGATCTCTCAATCAACCATGATTTCCTCCACTTTCTTGTCATAAGAAGTCGTCACTGTCCCCGTGGGTGTGCGGGTTGATATGCCTCTATCCGAGTTTTCCTTATCATGGTGGTATGGCTTGAGATGACTTACATGGAAGACTGGATGAATCTTGAGTCGCGGTGGGAATTCCAAGTGATAAGATATTTTTCCCACTTTCTTGATTACCGGGAAGGGTCCCTTGTACCTCCTAACGAGCCCCTTATGTACCTTTCTCAGTGTCTTGTATTGTTGGGGTATGAGCTTCACTATGACAAGATCACCAACTTGGAACTCCAAAGGCCTATGATGCTTGTCGGCCCATTTCTCAATGTACCCCGTGATGTCCGACCCATTGAGAGTCATGACACTCTCGAACGATCTCCTTCCTCAAGTTTCCCCATTTGGAAAGATAGACCTGCTTGTCCTTCATGTAGAGAATGTCGTCCTTGAGCCAGAAGCGACGGGTCTTTCCCTCCTTGGCGAGTTGCACCACACTCCTTGTCCTTGGATCTTGCTTGAGCCCCTCCTTGATCCGTTTCAAGAAAGTGCTTTGGGGCCTTGATAGTGCCGCAAGTGCCGCCTTACGGCTTAATGCGTCCGCCACTAAGTTTGTCTTCCTCGGCTTATAGGAAAACTCGAAGTCAAACTCCGCTAAAAAGACCTGCCATCACGCTTGTTTCGGAGTCAACTTCCTTTGGGCTTGGAAATAGCTTGTGGCAACATTGTCCGTCATGACCACGAACTTTGCTCCCAATAAGTAATGCCGTCATGTTTGAAGACAATGCACACTGCGGTCATCTCTTTCTCATGGACGGTGTGGCGCCTCTCCGTATCATTGAGTTTTCGGCTCTCATATGCTATTGGGTGCCCCTCTTGCATAAGAACTCCTCCAATAGCAAAGTCTGAGGCATCGATGTGCACCTCGAATGGCTTGGTGTGATCAGCTAGCCTAAGAACGGATTCCTCCATCATGGCCTTCGTGATTTCCTCGAAGGCCCTTGAGCATGCCTCCGACCAAACCCAAGTCTTGTTCTTCTTTAAGGGATCCGTCAAGGGGGAAACTATTGCCGAGTACCCCTTTACGAACCGCCGATAGTAGTTGGCTAACCCAAGGAAGGAACGAAGCTTCGAAACTTTGGTTGGTGGTTCCCACTCTTGGATAGCCTGCACCTTACTTTCGTCCATCAACGACTTCCCGTCCTTGATCTTGTGCCCAAGGAAATAAACTTCTTGACGGGCGAATGAGCACTTCTCGCTTTTGACATAGAGTTCATTACTCTCAAGAACCTTAAAGACCATCCTTAAGTGTTGGGCATGTTCCTCCAACGTGGTACTATATATGACAATGTCGTTCAAATATACCACCACAAACTTGTCGAGATAAGGATGGAAGATGTTGTTCATCAATGTGCAAAACGTAGCCGGTACGTTTGTAAGGCTGAATGGCATAACAAGAAACTCATACGAGCCATACCTCGTTACGCACGTCGTCTTGGCCTCGTGTCCTTTGGCGATTCTTATTTGATAGTATCTCGACCGAAGGTCCAACTTGGTAAAGCATCTTGCTCATCCAAGTTGATCGAACAAATCTTCAATCAATGGAATAGGATACTTGTTCTTGACGGTCACCTTGTTCAATGCTCAGTAGTCGATGCACAACCGAAGAGAACCGTCCTTCTTCCTTTGGAATAACACGGGAGCTTCATAGGGCGCTTTAGAGGGTTGGATGATGCCGGCATCCAACAACTCTTTTAATTGCTTCCGAAGTTCCTCCAACTCCGTGGGTGCCATCTGGTAGGGAGTTTTTGCGGGTGGCCGGGTACCCGGTTCCAACTCGATCTTGTGTTCCACCTCCCTTCTTGGTGGAAGTTTTCTTCGGGAGTTCCTTCATCATGACATGGGAGAACTCCTCGAGCACTTGTGCGATCTCCTGTGGCACCTCTTCTTCTAATTGAGGGGCCTCGTCGACCTTGAATGTGGCTAAGAAAATCGGTTCCCCTTACTTAAGACCCTTTAATAGTTGTATGGCCGAGAGTATCTTCCCCTTGGTCTTCTCTTGTCGCTCTACCGGGACCATGCAAGCGCCATCATCCTTTACTATACGCATGACACTAGCAAAGGGGATCGGAAATGCCTTTACCATCCAAGAAATCGAGCCCAAGGATAAGAGGATAATCATCCATGGGAACAACCGAAAGATTAATTGTTCCCCTCTATTCTCCGATGCGTAGCCGCACGCCATGGGCTACGCCATAGATTGGTTTGGTCTCCGAGTTTACTGCCTTGAGTAAGTCCTTCTCCTCGACTACTTGGAGACCAAGTCTCTTTGCCTCTTTCAACGAGACAAAGTTGTGTGTTGCCCCGGTATCAACCAAGACTCAGTTGTGTATGACCCGATCCGCGCCTCGATGTACATCAACCCTTTGGATGAAGGTTACTTCTTCAAAGCCTTCACCACATTGAGAAGCCGAAGCGATCCCATTTTGATCGGTTCATGGACGGGTTCCTTCTTTACCCATGCAGCCATCGTCGTGAGTGCCTTCTTCTTTGGGTATTCACGAACGTAGTGAGGACCATCACATAAGTAGCACTTGACATCTCCTTTGGACTTCCCCGCGTCCTTGGAGTTGGTCTTGTTCCACCCTCGGTTGTCGCCCTTGCTTGATCCAAACCTTTGGAGAAGTTGGATGCTTGCTTGCCTATGTCCTCTTTGTCTCCTCCACCTTTCTCAAAGTTGCCCTTCGAACTCTTGCTCCGCAAGGCATCATTCCCCTTGAACTCAATGAGAGACTCCGCCGCTGCTATGGCGTTGGCAATGTTTTGTACTCCACATCGTTGTAACTCTTGTTGAGCCCAAGATTGGAGACCATCCAAGAAATAAACGTACTTGCCGTCCTTCGACATGTCTGAAATTTGAAAGAGCAGCTCCTTGAAGCTATTCACATAGTTACGAATTGTGCCGATTTGCCTCAACTTGCGGAGTTATCTCTTCGCCTCATGTTGAGCATTCTCTGGGTAGAAGTGCAACTTGAGATCCTTCTTGACATCCTCCCATATATCAAGGGTTAACGTCCCCGCTTGAATGTCATTATAGCGGCGACGCCACCATATTGACGCTGTGCCCGAGAAAAAAAGGGCAGCGGTCTTGATCTTTTTCTCTTCATCTTCGAACCCGAGCAGCTCAAAGCTTTGCTCCATATTGAAGAGAAAAGTATTAAGTTCCTTGGCATCCCTTTTCTCGAAGAAAGATTTCGCTTTGGGTGGATCAAACCGAGTGCCCCGCCCCATGTTAGGAGCGTGGTTCGCTATGGCGACCTTGCATAGCGTGGTATCCTCACGAATCACTTTGATCTCATCTTGAAGAGAGACCACAGTAGCACGAAGGCCATCCATTTGCTCTTGGAATTCTTTACGAAGGTTGTCTAAACAAGCATTAAGGATGCCTTGCAACTCACCTTTAAGGTCTTCCTCCCGCGCCTCCATGGTCTTGTTGCTAGGAACATCATCCTCAAGCTTCTCCAACACCTTTGCCACGATCTCTTCCATCCACGAGAGTCGTGACTCCACGGCCGCTCGGGCATCCTTCGATTTGCCCCTTTCTTGTGCATGGTGACATTCATGGTGGTCATCTCCTCTCTATGCTCGGTCACAATGCTTGAATCCAGCTCTCGTACGAACCAAGGCTTTGATACCAACTGTCACGGGGATAGATTTTCACTACCCATATGACACTCAAACTACTCACTCCTTCGCTTGAGTTCAGCCTTACTCGTCATCCAAAGGCGATACTTGAGAACGCAAGAGAGTTTGGACTTGAAAACAAGCTTGTATTAATACTTGAAGGCTTACAATGAATGCTTTGAGTTTGTAAGAATGTGATGAGATGGTTTGGCCAAAAGGGCCTCACCCATATATATATACATGTCCATGGAAAGTTCTAGAATAGCCATCTAGACTCTTCCCCTTCTTCTATGTTCAAGAATTCTCTAGAACACTTCTAACTCTAGGAAATTCTAGAGAATTTCAGAGAATCCTAGAGGACTCTAGAGAGCCCTAGAAAAGTATGGAGATGTCATGAAGTTTGTGGAGAATTCTTCAAGATCAATCTCCCCACTTGGCTTATCCGTGACATCTTGCTAAGATTTAGATGTAAAGTTTCTCATTCCATTTCGATTTGGAAAATACCATGTTAGGCATTGCTTTCTGTGTATATCATTAACTGTTAGGTAGAAACATTCTCATGATAAAAGAATAAACGCTACAAAATCAATACTCTCACGCTCGATTGACCCTCACAACTTATAGCTAGGACACTCCTTCTATATCTAGGATGTTTGTGCTCGTGAACTTATAGCTAGAATGATCGCGTGGTTGTGTTGTGCCTAGTCCTTTTCTTTGTCACTGTCCTTATGTAATATTCCAAAGAAAAAGCTTAAATGATTCGATAATATTATCTATATCAACAAAATGCATCTTTCTTTTCGATAGTCCATCATTTTAGAACTCCGCAGTTAAGTTGTGGGCTCAATTATAAAACTAAAAAAAGATTCGTGATAACGATCCGATAGCGAGGATTGATGAGGATGTAGTGGTTTTTTTTTTTTTTGTTTTTTTTTTGTTTTTTGCAATAACCAAAAACCATCTGCGCATTTTAGTCCGGAGAATTCTCAATCAAACAGCTGGTGGATTTTGTACCTTAGATCAACATTTATGAATAAGTACACCCAAAAAGAGACATATGGATCATACAACGAAAAAAAAGGAGAAAGAAGTCTGTGATTAATGATAAGAATGACGAGATGTATGCTGCCTTGAAGTTTGTTTCCTAATGGGCTCAATTGATGTTGATTCACTGATCACATGTGAGACTGCTTTTTCCATCAGCGTTATGATCAGTATATCTAAACGGTAATAACCATTTGCGGTTAATAAACGTCATTACACCCTGCTGTTTCCATGACACCTTACTACTCAAAACCATATTAAATCCCTAAAATTGTTCTCCAAAAACGTTCAAAAGTGTCGTTCCATACCCTAAACAACGTCATCTCCACTATCATCTTCAAGAATTCACTTATCTGAAGCAACACCCAAAATGTTCCCTGATCGAAATTTTTCATTATACATAATGTTACAAATAAATTGATCTATAAAATTAAGGAATGATACAATAATACGATAGTTTTGTCGAATTTCTCCATCTCACTCTATAATTTTTACAGTTTAACATATATTCTAACACACCTATTCAACATCTTTTCAATTTTATATCACATTGCTATTTTACTTTTTTTTCTTTTATAAAATCTCTATTTTACATAATCCAATCCAAATGCTATGTAGCAGAAATACCATTCAATCTCTTGGTGATCTGTTTACAGTGTTGTTGGTATAAATTGTCAAAAAATAATTCCCCGACAGATCAAATGTACTCTGCAAAGAATTCTGATCCTAACTAGACTGTTTGTAAATTAAATTAAACAATGATATGTGACTCGAGGTTCATACATATATTCACATAAAGCTATCGAGCTCTTTCTGGTTATACTTTGACGTACATTACCAGGCAAAATCCGTTCGTAAGACAACATCAAATCTTCCACTTGGAGTTCATAATTACCTAATCAATGTGACTATTCGAATTCCGTTATTAACATCGTTGATATACATGTTATTCCAACATTGTTATGAAAACATACGGTTTTATTTTGGATGATTCCATATCGTCAGATCTTGTTGATTCTAAAAATCCAATATTTATTCATGTTGGTTCTCCTCCTATTAATTTTAGTAAAAGATGATAATTAATGTAATTATGTACATAAGTCCCTCATGTAACACCCACAGCCTTTCTATCCCAATTCTCGAAAGTTTCTGTTACGATTTAAACCTTGAGAAAATCTCAGAATCGTAATCCAGCATACAATCGATCAATTCACAAGCACAATTGATAAATAACGAGAATGAAAAACGACACCAGATTTACGTGGGAAAAACCCTCAAGGGGAAGAAAAAAACCCACGGGAAGAAAACTCACTAATAAAAGGGATTCAAATTACAGAGATTTTCTTTTGAGATCGCTCTCTTCTGTGTATCGCTCTGGAAACCCTAGTTTCTCTCTCTCCTTATTTTCTACATAATAAGGGTATATTTATAGGGGATAAAAAAACAACAAGTCAATGCCAAAAAATAACAATCTCCACCTTTGGCATTTACTTCACGATCCATACCAGAGCAACTCACTAACGAACTCCGGTGCCACAGCCTGACATGTCCTCGCATCCCCCTTCGCGTGGCGGGGATGCTCCACCACAAACTCAGTACGAAGAAACGTTGATCAAGTCTAAGACAGGCTCAAACATGATCTTGGGAACTATCTTGGTAAGCATATCTACCGCATTCTCCTTTGTGTGAACTTTCTGCAAATCTACAACCTCAGAATTCAACCACTCTCTAATCTTGTGATAACAAATATCAATATGCTTCGTCCGAGCATGGTAAACCTGATTCTTGGCCAAATAGATTGCACTCCGACTGTCATAAAACACGCAGACACCTTTTTCCTGCTTAAAACCAAGTTCTTGTACTATATTCCTGAGCCATATAGCCTCCTTTCCTGCCTCAGTCAAAGCGATATACTCTGCCTCTATGGTGGATAGAGCAACTACATCCTGCAGGACTGATCTCCAGCTCACGGGACCGCCACTGAAAGTAAATACATACCCGCTGGTAGACCTTCTGAAATCCAAATCACCTGCATAATCTGCATCCACCATGCCAACTACATCACTCTTCGCAACCTGGCCATCAAATAAGATGCCATAATCTGTAGTTCAGCCAAGTACCACATAATCCACTTCACAGCATTCCAATGCTCTCTTCCTGGATTAGCCATATACCTGCTAACTACACCAACAGCTTGAGCAATATCTAGACGAGTACATACCATAGCATGCATGAGACATCCTACCGCAGTGTCCTTCATGTTAAACCTCATCAAAATCTTCTCAATATAGCCTCTCTGAGTAAGCCACAGTTTCATTGATGCTTTATCACGGACAATATCCATGCCTAGAATCTTTTTCGCAGCACCAAGATCCTTCATCTCAAATTCTGAGCACATTCGCTTCAGCTGAAGAATTACATCGCTTCAGCTGAAGAATTACATCTCTATTCTTCGAAGCTATTAGCATATCATCTGCATAGAGACTAAGCAGCACAATAGAACCATCATCACAAAAGCGGAAATAAACACAAGGATCATACTCACTACGAGAATATCCGTGAGAAACTATGAACCCATCAAATCGCTTGTACCACTGCCTTGGCGACTACTTTAGGCCATACAACGACCGCTTTAGCTTGCAAACCAACTCTTCTTTTCCAGGTTCCACGAACCCCTCTGGCTGACTCATGTAGATGGTTTCCTCTAAAAAACGATGAAGAAATGCCGTCTTTACGTCCATCTGCTCTAACTCAATATCAAATGCTACGACCAATGTCAAGATCAAACGAATAGATGTGTGCTTCACCACTGGAGAGAAGATCTCATTGTAATCAATACCTTCTTTCTGAGAAAAACCCTTTGTCACTAGACGAGCTTTGTATTTCTCACCCTCCATAATTCTGAGCACCCACTTGCAACCAACTGGCTTCTTTCCTTCTGGAAGTTTCATAAACTCCCAAGTTTGGTTCTTCTTGAACGACTCCATTTCCTCCACCAAACCTGTCAACCATTTATCACGGTCAACTGAGTTGATAGCCTCATGGTAAGAACTAGGATCACCTCCACCAGCAACCAATGCGAAAGCAAGCATGTCTTCAAAACCGTATCTTTCAGAAGCCTTCGGATTTCGTTTATCTTTCAAAACCGTATCTTTCACTAGCTCACACGACGTTGTTTCCCAAGAACACAGAATTTGCAGAATTCGAGCTCACCTGATTTCACACCCTTCAGCAAATTTCTCTTGTGAAGATGTCTCATGCCACCTTCACTTAAATGCCCTAGCCGCATATGCCAAAGCTTGGTGTCATCACTAGCTGAATCTGAGCCTGAAGCTGTAGCAGCTCCACCCAAAACTGTGCTCCCAATCAGTCTATACAAGTTCCCTGTCTTCTCTACCTTCATAACCACCAACGATCCCTTTGACACCCTCATGTTGCCATCTCTGATTGATATCCCACAACCAGCTGAGTCTAGAGTGCCAACTGGTATCAGAGCAAAGGTTAATTTTTTGATTTGAGATTAACTGCAATCGCTGCCAGAAATCAAAAAGGGAGATCTTCGTCGCCGCGCACATCCGTCGCCGTAACCGCCTGAGAACAGCGCCGCTGCCTTGTTATGAGATCTGAGGGAGACCATCGTCGTAGTCGAGCCACCTTCGCCTTCTAGAGATCGAGCCGGCCGCCGGGGTTCCATCCTCAGCCGCCTGCTGACGCTGTTCTCCACCGGAGTCGCGCACATCCGCCATCAACAACCAGAGGAGATCGAAACTGTTGACACCATCACCTTCTTTCCCGCTGATTGCACTACTAGACGCCACCCTGAGTCACCACATCATTGCCGCTCTAAGCTCTTGTCACCGCCTGTCAGTTTCGACGTCCGCAACTCCGGCGACGACTGTGGTCGATCCGTGAAAATCAGGAATTGGTGAATTTTTGTTTGG
>JAOVYX010016882.1:0-24541 GCA_035668315.1 Drosera spatulata | reverse complement strand
AAAAAAAAAAAAAAAAAAAAAAAAAAAAAAAAAAAAAAAAAAGAACAGGTGGTGGTGATATTTGGGAAATTTGGTGTTTTTTGGGGGAAAAATTGGTTCTAGGATTTTGAAGATTCGATTTTTCGATCAGGGTTGTCTAGTTGATTCGAAGAGAATATTTCGAAAACTAGAATTTTTATTGGTTTTCTGGAGTTGAGATAATGATGAATATGGCTAAGTTTAAGATTGAGCCGTTTGATGGAAAAAACAATTTCAACATTTGACAAAGTACGATCAAGGATGTTCTTGTGCAACAACGACTGTTCAAGACACTGAAAGGACAGAAACCGAATGATATGAAAGAGGAAGACTGGGAGGAATTGGAAGCTAAGGCTACATCCACAATCAGATTGAGTCTTGCACCACAGGTTAAATATCGGGTTCTGACTGAGGTCTCACTGGCGAAGATGTGGGAGAAATTAGAATCTGTGTACATGTCTAAATCGTTGTCAAATAAGTTGTATTTGAAGGCAGACCTGTTCGATCTCAAGATGAAGGAGGGGACAGATTTGAACGATCATATTACCGAATTTAATCGGCTTGTGACGCAATTGGCTAGTTTGGATGTTAAGGTGAATGAGGAGGATCAGACGTTGATCCTATTAAAGTCTCTTCCGAGTTCGTATGCTACCTTGAAGACAACACCACTTGTTGGTAAGGACAAGTTGAGTGTTGAAGAGGTGACTTCTGTAGTTTTTGATGTCAATAAGCTGGGTCCTTCTGGGTCCAGTCAAGGGGAAGGGTACTTGGTGAAATCAGAGAATAGAGGTAGAGGTCAGCACAGAAATAAGAGTGGCAGAGGAAAATCGAGATCCAAGTCTCGATCAGAAAAACGAGATCTCTCTCAAGTTGAGTGCTACAAGTTCCATGAGAAGGGGCACATGAAAGCACAGTGTCCTCAATATAAAAGCAGGTCGTCCGAGAAATCTTCCAGTTCTGTGCCGCGTGAGAGAGTGGTTTGATACATTGACGCCATGCAGTGGAGGTTCCGTGTTAATGGGCAATGACGCGATGTGTAGAGTTGCTGGGGTTGGAACAATTAAGGTCAGAATGTTTGACGGGGTAGTCAGAACATTAGGGGATGTGCGATATGTCCCAGATCTTAGGAAAAATCTGATATCAGTTGGCACTCTAAACTCAGCTGGTTGTGGGATATCAATCAGAGATGATACCACTTGTTACGATTCAGGGGAGAGCCTAAGGGGAGAGAACCCGTCCAAATCTGGCCTGAACAACTTACACATGTGAACTGGGTCCATCTTTTGCCATGGCTAGTAGGTTATGTGCTTTTTTCACATATATAACCTGCTCTTTTTTCTACACAAATATCAATGTGGGTAACCAACTCACCACATAACCTTAACAATCTCCCCATTTATGTGTGAGTATCATCCACATGATCCACTCCCCCTTGAGCGTGAATCCATGGGCCTTTCTCCACCCATATCTTGGACTGGGCCATTTGCACATCTGATCAACCCACTTTTTGCGGAGGGCAAAACGCAACCAGGGGATACTTAAGTTGTGCATCTTTTTTTAGGCTCACCATCTTCAGGCCAATTTGTCCCGCGCTCCAGGCCTGCCTGTCTCATGTTGTGGAAAGGTATCTTCCCCATATGCAATGGGCTTCTTGCATGCCGGGTCTTCGTACCCCATCACAACTCTTTGACATCTTCCTCATGCACATTCTGGGGCTTATCTGTTATCTTGGGCCCCATCGTGTCCCTGTCCAGCCCAACGAACCATAGGCTCTGATACCACTTGTTCCAATTTAAACCTTGAGATAATATCAGAATTGTAATCCAACAGACAATCGATCAATTCACAAGCACAATTGATAAATAACGAGAATGAACAACGACATCAGATTTACGTGGGAAAAACCCTCAAGGGGAAGAAAAAATCCACGGGAAGAAAACTCATTAATCAAAGAAAATCTAATTACAGAGATTTTCTTTTGTGATCACTCTCTTTTGTGTATCGTTCTGAAAACCCTAGTTTCTCTCTCTTCTTATTTTCTACGCAATAAGGATATATTTATAGGGGATAAAAAAAAAACAACAAATCAATACCAAAAAATAACAGTTTCTATAGTGATGAACCATAACTGTTTTACCCCAATTTTTCCTTAACCAACCTGGGTTGGTATAGTGGTGTTCGACTCAATCTTCTTCTTGAAGATATTGGGTTCGAATCCCACTAGCCTCAAAATCCATGTTGACCACGCCCGTTGACTTCGGTCAAACCTTTACGATTAGTCGAGATGCACGCGAGCTGATTCGGACACCCTCGTCACAAAAAAAAAAAAAAAAAAAGAAGATTGATTGATGACTGGATGTTGAAGTTTGGGGACGATTTTGAGGATGTTGATGAAGTGATTTTAATGTGGATGAATGAGTTTTGTGGTGTTTGGGAATCCATATGTTGGAGCTAGGAGGATGACGATACGTGACAAGCTGCTGTCCACGTGAGACGTGTATTGCTGAGGAGGTTTGGTAGTATTGGTGTAATGTTTTTTGGTAGGCCGTTTGTAGTTGGGCTGGTGGTTTGTAGTTAGCCCAGTGTTTTGTAGTTGGGTTGGTATTTTATAGTTGGGTCGGTATTTTGTAATTGGGTTTTTGTTGTTGGGCCGGTCGTTGTTGTTGGCCCTTTCGAGTTATTAGTACATGATCATGACCATCGAAAGAGTCTATCTAATCGTACGGTGCTGATTGCGTTGGTTGTTATCAGCTTGAGAGTCATATCAGTACCCTGTTGAAGGGTTGTTGGGGCCATTCTTGGCGGTTGAAAAACTCTCTCTTGACGTGGGTTTGAACCTTAAACGTCTGATGATGAATGGAATCTGGGTTTTGTCCCTATATGGTGTATGATAGCCTTGTCTGTTCATTTACATCGTTACAATTGGTATCAGATTCAGTTGATCTTCGAGGCGTGGTACAGGTTCATCATTCTACAACTACTTGAATCAAGATTGATGATTCCACCTTGATGACTACGGTTCTAGGTTGATCTTGGTAGTATTCTTCTCTTCACCTTTTGTTCGTGGTTGAGAACCTTGTTGTGTTGGAATCTTCGCGTCTCCTACGACAAGTTTTTGATTCTTTTCTTTTCTTCTCTGGTGTGCTCCTGATTTCAGTTGAGCTCCTAGGTTTTTGCTTATGCTCTTCTCTTGATTGGTTGAGCTCTGTATGTGTGTGCTCCTATCTTGATTAGTGGCAGTTTCCATAGATTGTTCTTGTTCTGTTGGTTGTTGATGGTTGAAAAGAGAGAAGGAAAAGAAAAGATGGATGAAGTATAGGGTACAGCTGATAATCAGGATGTTGTGAATAATGAAGCCCCTTTTGATTTCTCACTATTGAAAGAATTCACTCTGACTATGGAGTCCAAAAATAAGAAATTAGAGGACATGAATGAGGCCTTACTTGCTAGAATTTGTGATCTGGAAGCCAAGATTGTTGCTCCCTTGCCTTAGGTTCCTATTCAGGGCTTAGGACAATCTTCAGCTCATCCATATTATGATACTCATCCACCTGCACAGACCAGATATAATAGAAGAAAGTTTAGATCACCTATGGGGAGAGGGTCTAGTCACATGTCACTCTCAGACAATGACTCGTCTTCTAACATTCCTTTTCTGGGAAGAATCCCTCAGACTAGAATCCATCAAAGCGTTGCTCCTGCACAACATCTTGAAAAGCTCCTTCCAAAAAATACTTGTGAAAATCTTGTCCCTCTCAAAAACTATCGAAGTATGGAAACCACGAAGCTTGACCAAATTCTTCAGAAAGGTCTAAGCAATACCAGCAGCTGTAAAAGGGTGTTTAAGAGGGATTAAATGAGCAAACTTTGTGAGCCTATCCACTACCATCAGTATACAAGAGAACCCATTAGAGAGAGGTAACCCTTCAATAAAATCCACGCTAATGTCTTACCAAGCGCGGTCGGGAATAGAAAGAGATTGCAGCAGTCCTGGATAGGGAAAATTATTAGATTTGCATTGTTGACAGGTTGCACAGGACTTAACAAATTTCTGAACCTGTGACTGGATCTTTGGCCAATAGAAGTAGGCTTGGACTCTTTTATAAGTAGGCAAAATACCTGAGTGTCCCCCTTCTGGAGAGGAATGCAATGCAAAAATAATTCTTGATCTCATATCACCAGTAAAACCCACATATATTTTCCCTTTATGTCTCAGAACACCATTGTGAAAAGTGTAATCCTATGAAGACTGAGTAGAAATACTGCGCTGTTCAATAAGTTTCTGAGCTTTTGTGTCCTGTTGATAACTGTCCTTTACTTCTGATAACCAAGAGGGTACACAAACTGTCATGCCAAAACAGTCCTCAGGCTTTCTTGAAAGAGCATCTGATAGGCCCCAGAAGCTTTGACATCCCTTTCATCTGCATACTAGATGTTGTTGATGATGACTCAAACTCATCGTCTTGGACCAGCCGTCGTCGTCTTTGACCAGCCGCCGCCGCCTTTGACCAGCCGCCGCCGCCTTTGTCCTCATCCAGCCGCTTTCGTCTTTATCTGGCGGAGGAATTTCACACGCCTCTTCTTCCTAATTTGAGAGGCTTTCCTTTGCTATAAATACGGGCAGAGGATTTGAGAGGAGTATGAGACAGAGAGCCAAAATCCAAGGAGAAGAATTTGTGAGGAGAGAAAAGAGAGGCAGCCGGGGTGGTGGAGAAGAAGAGTCCTCGGGGTGATGATTTAGGAAAGGAGAGGAAGGGAATAAAAAGGAGAAAGAGATTTGAGTGGGTGGTTACTATTCACAGATATACACATAAAAATATATTGAGGGTTTAAGGGATTTATTTTAGAGATTATTATCTCTATCCCTTATTGTGAGATTCTCAATATTTTAAGTGTACCTTCTTTTGTATTTCCTCCTTTTGTTAGTAGATTTTTCGTCGTCGGCGACCGCCCGTGGTTTTCTCCCGTAAGGGTTTCCACGTAAAATTATTGTTTATGTTTATTATTAACGGACTCGTTCGTAACGTCGGGTCCGTTAATAGATATAAAGCCTCAAAAAATTTCGATCAAGTAAATATAAAAATTGTGATCAAATAATAGTTCGAAAATTAATAAACGTAACGAAAATATACGTTTTCTCTTTTGTAATAAATTAACAGTAAGAAACGAATCTCGTTTCAAAGTTTTGAGACGTAACGTTACGCTCATAACTTTAAAATGTATGACGAACTTGGCATAACTTTTGTCGCGGAAAAAATTGGAAAATTATATGTTAATTAATAACATGATTTTTCGAGCGTGGTGGTAAAATTTGAGCGAAGACTCTGGAAGATGTGGGATTAACTGGTCCTACGATTAAACGGAACGGGGATGTTTTTTTGAATTATCTCACCAACTCCTCTTTCTCTCTCTTTTCCTCCCACTACACCCACTCTACCACCAAGTCCACTACGCCTAACTCTTCCACCAAGCCTACTATACCCACTCCACTATCAAGCCCATCATTTCTCCATCCAACATCAACACCAAGACTCCCTCACTCTCCTCTTCACTTCCCTCTCTTCTTCCTCTTGTTCTCTCTTCTCCTTGTTTTTTTTTTGGCTCAAGTAACACAAAAATATGGTATACAAGATAAAGACGCAGGGAGGATCATCATCAGAGGAAGGAGAATAGACTGAAAGAGGGGGACACGAGCCACAAAACAAGGAAGAGTGGAACCGAGCTATCCATACCAAGTCAAACCCGGCTCAAAACCGTTTTAACAAGAGGGTAAACGCTGCAACTCTCATAGGTTAGTCTCATACAATCCATTTGTAGCTAATAATAAAAGAAACGGTAAGCAAAACAATCCATGGATGGTTGAAATGCGTTTATGAGATAAAAGACGAGTTATCCTCGTGAGACCCGGAAACCTATGATTTTATGTATCAAAGAAGCCTAAAACTGAACAAACATGACAAGAACTAAATAAATATTATATTTATGAAGTTTTAAATCATTTGGGATTGAATTGATTGGGTAAAATATGAAAAATTAGCAAACCAACTATACCAGTTTCTGGATAGCTTTGATATTCGACATTAGAACGCGTTTTGACCTTAGTTAGAGTCTGATTCAGCAAATGAGTCTTAAAATAAAGTTGTAGAGGACTTTCTGAAGTTTCCAATGAATCAAGAATCACCCAATTTGGTTAAGAAACGAGGAAGTTATGCGCATTTGAAATCAGGCTAGAGAATCTGAAAAAATTGTTGAAGTTTCGGGACATTTTTAGCACCATTGAGAGAAAGTAATCTTTTTTGTTAGAGATTTTATGAAAAATTATACACTCTTTATTAAATTATGATATTAATATATGTTGAATCCTCATGTGTTTAATTTTTATAAAAGTTAATATATCATGATTCAGAGATGAGAATCTTAAGTTATAAATCAAAATGTATGGATATATTAATCTGTAAAAACTGATTACAGAGATGAATTTGTTGCTTTATATAAAATTATATAGGAAGTTTTAAAAGACAACCCTTATATCAATGAAAAGGTATGGAAGTCTAGTTTGCAGAACAGTTTATCAATAATTATTTAAAATTGTATGTAGAGAATTATGAGGTAATCAATGAAGTAACGTCAAACTGCCTGAACTAACAGAAAATATAAACTTGAACGAATTAAGTGTTATTATTGGTAAGGTGTTATGATGAGAACTTTATGTCATTGCAAAGATCATGAAGTCTAGTTTTTGTAGAATTTTACGGAGTACTTTTTAGAGTTGTATACAATAAGATAGATTTAAATACGACGAAAGATCAAGATGGACAGAATTTAGGATACTCGTTCCAAAGGCCGAGAAGCTCACTTCAAAAACAGGAACGTTTATTTCAGACACCGGGACACTCGTTCTAGAGGTCGAGATATTCGACTTAGAGGTCCGGATGTCATCTCAGAACCTTTTGGACCGAGAATGATTGTTTTGATCCTAAAACAACTCCAAACACTCACAATTAGTACTAATGGTTTTGCACGAAGTGTGAATAAACATGTTTAACACCGTAATACGAACAAACAAATGTACTAATATGTGAATCATATCACGATATAGGACTTAGAGATTCCATCCGTTGAGACGTAAAGAACAAGTTGAGCGTGCGCGTGAGGAAATTGCAATAAGAAGGTAACGTTTAGATTTCTAGTCTGGATGGCGATACATGTTAATATACTAGTTGTATATTAACGTGTGATAAGTAGTTTTGTCCTGTGCGTTGTGTGATGTTGTGCTGTATTATGTTTGCATTTCTGTGTTATTGTATGATGGTGTGATATCACTTGTAGCTTATCGCAATTCATGATAACCTAACAGTGATAGTCCTAATGTTAGGGTTTGGGTAGGTTTTTCTCCATTAACCTGTACGATATATGGATGTGATAAAGATAAGTGCTAGGTTTATAAGGTTTGGCACACGATAATGAACAAAAGGTTAGGGTTAATACAGATTAATCTTATAAATGATATCATGTTAAACATGAACATGCAAAATATGAATGAATTCATGAGAGGTGAGGTTAAACTCCGAGTTTGTTAATCCTACTGAGTTGTTACACTGTGAGTTCGGAAAAATATCAGGTTAAACTGTACAGGGATGAGTAGTTACGACTAATCATCTTATACGCGTAGACAATCCTGTGAGGTTGTCAGGTTGTGGGATATCTCGTTGCAGGAGACCCTTGGACGTCGTTACAGGTTAATCCCCTATTTCGAGTGACTTAAGCTTCTAGAAAAAGTTATGGATTTACATGTTTGACCAAGATCACAGTGTTAGCAAGAGGGTATTTGTGGTCTGTTATGAATGTTAATTGCATGACTGACTTTGTTGTGGTCTCAGGACAGATTGTTTTCTCTTCTTTTCTTTTTTTGCTTTCCCGGAAAAGGGGGTCGGCACGTTACTGAGTTCGTATAGCTCATGGCGTTGCTTTTCTTCTGTTTTTTGATTTCCATCTTTTCAGGTGCAAGACTTGAGGACGAATTTTGATTAAGTTATGATTATGTTTGTAATATTAATGCTTGGGACAATATTTCTAAGTTTTCGCTGCTTTAATATGCAATAAATTAGTAAACTTGTGGATCTAGTTTGATAATGTTTTAAGTGTATTTTCATTTGGATTTATTCTAAACTGAGTTAAGTTGAATTGTCTGGGTAGGGTTTGTGAGACCATAGCGACAGTAATGCCACGAGGATTTTCAGAAAAGGACTTGAAAATCGGGACGTTATATTAAAAGTCAATCTTTTATCCAACAAATGTCTTAGAGCCTCATGATCAGTCTTAATAATGAAAGGAACATGCCCCAGATAGCGTCTCCACTTTTGAACTGCTGTGAGTAAGGCCAAGAATTCTTTTTTATAAGTGGACAAGGATCTAGACTTCATACTTAAAGGTTTTACTGATATAGGTAATAGGTCTTTTGTTTTGCATCAAAACGCCCGATTCCTGAGTCACTAGTATCACACTCCACTTCAAATGGCTGAGAGAAATCTGATAGAGCAAGTACAGGGGCCTGAAGTTCGTAGAGATCGGCTTCTGAGATTCGAAGGTGTGAGAGCTGTATCATTGTTGGTCATGGATGAAAGTTTTGATCCACTTTGATATTGTCAAAGCAATAACTGATTGATCGATTAAGAGGAAAGCTTCAACATTTAACCTCAAATCAGTTTTTCTGGAGAAAACGTATGGCTCACTAATAAGCTCCTTCTCATAGAAGGAGGTGTCGTGCTTATTGCGTCACGGGGCTGCACCACGATGACCATGACGAGTCAAATCTGGATAGCCTCGCATCGGTGATGGAAAATCCATGAACAATGGAGCCGAATGAAACATGAATCAGCGCTGCGATCAGTTCATCACGCCTGAGTTTAGTGGTCGTTCAAAGCTTTTGAGAGCAGCGACTAGAGAATATCACGCCTCATATTTGAATATAGTCGGCTCAATAGGTTCGATGCATTCCGATTCATGAAGTGTTAAATGGGTTAGACACCGGGTGCCTTGTCCTGCGTGATAAAGATTTCGGCACTGTTGGAGTTCTTGAAAGTGAACTATCTGGGCGAGGAAGAAGCTAATGCAGTGATGTCTAAAATCAAGATCCTGCCATGAATAAACTCAAAGATATAGGAGAGAAGCAGCCTGAACTATGCTTAAGACGAAGCCATGACGTATAGAGCAACCTGTACACGAGCAGATCATGTAAGGGCTCAAGTATCATTTAACCCTTAGATAAACAGAAAATAAAATAAAAAAATACTAAGTATTTGGGAGCATAATAGCGAATAAATTTTGATCGTACATATGCTAGCACTTTGTCGTGTTTTGTTTTGTGGGGTTGGACCAAAAGGACAATTAGTTGAATTATATTATTTATATATTTAGTATGCGAATAACCTGACTGGTGTGATATAAATAAATTTGATTGTTCTATTTGGTCCCAATATTAACCTGATGAATGTCGTCCGTGTTCGTTAACATCGATTTTATTTTTTAGTATTTTTGCATTATTTGAACGGAAAGAGCTCTCCTAACGAGTAGATAGTTAGGAATATTATGGATTATATGGTTGAGAGTGTGGGTATCCTTAGGATCTCCGATTGTTTATGTATAGTTTCGGAGATGGATATATTTATCAAATTGGCTATCTAATCGCATATATTCCCCATTCAAATATTGTGGTGAAATACTAAGCGACATAGTTATTTTATGTTATGGGATCCCATGTTCACTATTTATATGTTAATAAAAGAAAATTACAAGCGACATGGTTATTGTACAGAACAGGGATCCCACGTTCGCTATATGCATGCTAAAAATAAACGAAAAGAAAAAACGTTACGTTATATCCACTTGCAACAAATACTTATTTTTTGCACTATTTGAATAGTAGAGCGTCCTTAAACGGTTGAGGTTCGGAACGTAAGATTCGATCAATTTGGTGTCTAAGACCAGTGGTTTCTAATTAGCCCCGTAAGATGCGGTATCCTCGTACTTACCTGGTCAAATTTGATTTGACAAGTTGGTGTCTAAGGAAAGTGATTCTAATTAGGTCCACATAATGTGGGTAGTCACCCACTTATCTGGCCAATTCGATTGAAGAATTTATTCCCAATTCAAATATGGTGACAAAATAAATTGGATAGAGCACCTGAAAATTGGATAGTTTAAATTGGATAGAGCACCTGAAAATTTTCTAAGAGAACTACAAGTCACCTCTTGTGGTCATGTGGGGGTGAGCTTAGTGATCCTTGCGCGATTTGAGGTGGGACGTAGTACAATTAAAAAAGATTTTAAGAGTAGCTCCTTATATGTGCCTGAAAGAGAGAATAAGTGTCTCATGTTTACTCCTATTTCTCATTTTTTGTAGTGATATGGCAACATCGAGATCGCTTTCGTTAGATGTGCTCAAGGCATGCACATTGGATAGCAAGAACTATTTAGTTTGATTCCATCGTGTACAGCTCGTCTTGGAGACTGGGAAGATAAAACAGCACATTCTGACCAAAATGGATGCTTACGGGGAAGATGCAACCCAAAACCAACAAAGAGCATATGAAAAGTGGATCAAGGATAATAAGAAAGCGCGAGTTTGCATATTGGTCTCGCTTGCTGACGATCTCCTTGTTGAGTTTGCCACTATTCCATTGACTTATGACATGTGGGTAGCCATCCGAGATACTTAGGACGATATCTTTGTGTAAGGACCGGAAAAATTCCGTAAAATTTAATTTCACGATAATTAACATGAATAGCAAATTGTCGTATGTTATAATTTATTTTGTAGAGTTATAAGGCTTGTTTGACGATATAATAGTGAAAAAATATAAAATATGGATGAAATACAATCCTAATACGTAAATACGAAAAAATACGATCTTAATACGAAAATATCGTATTTGTACAAAAATGACCTAAACCTAATTTTGGCACTTATTTCTCTTTATGTCAATTTCTACTCCACCTAGATTAGATTATTATCCACTAAATATCCACTAATTATTCACTTATTTTCCACTTAATTATTTTAATCAATTTAGTTTTCTATAAATACAAGTTTTCTTCTCTTTGAAAAAACTTCTTACAAACATAAAAACACTCCTTATCATGTAAGAGAAAAGATAAACAAGAGAAGAAAAGAAAGAGAGTTTGAGGAGAAGAGGAGAAGTTAGGGTTATAAGGCGACGAGGATCCTTCACCATTAATAAGAGGAGGTGAACTTCTTGCTTAGAAATTTTATGAAAAATCATAGACTCTGTGATAAATTCTGATTTTCATATATGTTGAATCTTCATATGTCTAGTTTCTAATAAATTAATAGATTATAATTTGAAATTGTGAATCTCAAGACATAAATCAAAACGTATGGATATATTAATATATAAAAACTAGTTACAGGGATCATTTTGTGACTTGATCTGGAATTACACAGAAAGAGTTAAAAAAAGGCCTTATATCAATAGAAAGTCCCTTGAAGTCTAGTTTTCAGAACAGTTTAAAAAACTAGATTTGGATTCTTATTCAAGGATTTATGAACTGATTAATGAATTAAGGTTAAAATGTCTGATCTAGCAAAAAATATAAACTTGAACGAATAAAATGAGATTATCGGTAAGGTGTCATGATAAAAAATCTAATTCTATGAAAAGATTATAGAGTCTACTTTATTCAAAATTTTATGAAATAATTTTTGGAGCTATATATGAGAAGTTATAAATTTAAATGTGTCGAAGGGTCATGTTGGACAGGATCCGAAAATGAATCGTTTTGACCCCGAAACAACTCCAAATGTTCACAAATATTTTTAACGGTGATAAATACATAAAATCATCATCATTGACTATCAAAATAAGTATTAAAGACTTTTCTCATAGCTTGTCATCACCATGTAATATTACTATGATGGTTTTCAAGAAGTACGAATAAATATGCTTAACTCCATAACGTGAACAATCATTCACAAGGGTGTGTCTTAATACGCGTATCCTATTATATTTTAGGACTCGGAGACGCTGCTCGTTGTCACTTAAGGACGAGGATGAACGTGTGCAACTAAAGAATTGTGATAAAAGGTAACGTTTAGATTCATTGTGGGTGGCTGAGTATAATAATATGCATTGGAATCTTTGGACGTAGTCACTACATGTGGCTGACGTAAAATACTGTCTACAACTACTGTGTGTCGTGATAAGATGATGTGTGTGTTTGTGTTATGCATTGATTACTGGTATAAAAAGGATGAGTGAGTAAAAGGAGTGTAGATCTATAATTGATGAGATAACTCCGTGGTATAAAACACAAAGAGCGTTGTGTCTGTTGTGTGTGTTATACAGTGACTTGGTGGTGACATTCTTTCATCGATCTAATGAGGTTGTTTTGGTATGAGAGTATCTTACTGGAAGAGACCCTGAGCTCCTGTTTGGTTGATCCCCTTTCGCGGATGTCCCTTTTGCTAAAGTTGAATAAAGCTTACTTATGAAATTGAATAAGTCTTGTCAAGGACACAATTATAACATTGAGGGTATCTATTTTCTGTCGTCTCTGTGTGATTGATATGATAGTAAGTTTAACAAAGTCTTGAGTGAACTGTTGAGTGCAGCAGTGCATGAGACTTGGACTAGGGACCTGCTGTGTCATAGTGTCATTGTCTCGGTTTGGTTGATATGGAGGTCTTGACTGTCGTTACCATAAAGGGTATGATGGTAGTAAATAATGTCAGGAGTGTCGATGGATGCATGGTTTCACATGATGTAAGTGTGCTTATGTGACTAGGATGAATCACTGGTATGTTTGTGATGATAATTGTGAATGGCAGATTGATATGATAATTCCAGAGTGCTGAAACAAAGGATCCAAGTGATGATTTCCTTTTTCTTTTATTACCTTCTTTTCTCGTGTAACCCTTGGTAAAAGGGTCGACACGTTATTGAGCTCCTATACCTCACAGTTACTATTTTTCTGTGTCTTTGTTCTTCTCTTTGATATAGGAGCAAGAGTTGAAGAAGAAGTGTGACCTAAGATTTGATGCTAGATGTAACTTATGTGTGAAAGATATTCTGATCTTAGAAAGAGATGTAAATTTCACTATAAAGGTGATATTCTAAGTTATGATTCAGTACATTAAAAGTTTCTAAACTAGTAATGTATAAGTGAACTTAGCTTAATTCTTATGACTAAGCCAGAATGTATAGTTTTTGCCTAACTGAGGCGTTGGGTCCAGCGACAGTGACGTCATATGTATCATTTATAATCAATTGAATATCGGGGCGTTACACTTTGCCACAAGGTTGTGATCTCTCGTTATGCAATTTGAGTGTTATTCAATTAAGGAAGGTGACGATGTGAAATCTTACATTTGAACCATATCCAACATGTTGAGAGATTTCATCGCAAGTGGCCATCAGCTCAGTGACGAGCAAAAGGTGCTTTCAATGCTTAAGTCCTTACCAAAGTCATGGGATGACTTTGTAATGCAGATGACACATAATGAGAGCATAAAAACTCTCAAAGATCTTAGTTCTCATTTAGAGCTTGAAGAAGAACGTCGCGGCCTTGGGGGCTCGTACTCAGAGGTTGTATATGTTCGAGGAAAGAATCAGCACAAGACAAAGGGGTCTTGCAGCGAAACAAGCCACAAGATGGCAAAAAAGGACCTAAGAAGCAATCACCACCTCAACCTAAGATAGGTGAAAAGAGAAAGCGTATGCGTCATAGGACTCGAGGAGTCTGGAGTTCGGAAAGGAAAGCCAAACAAGGAAGATTCTTCAATTGTGACAAAGAGGGACATTTCGCTCGTGATTGCACTGAGACAAAGAAGGTATCCTCTTATTCCCACTCTTGTATTAATATGATTACATATGCACTGTGCGTGGGTTCTAATCCATCGTGGGATTTGGATTCAAGAGCGACGCAACACTTAGCACGAGATCGTGGAGGGTTTACAAGATATCGGAATATTCCGAAGGGCAGTTATTCTTTATTCATGGGTAATAGCACGATAGAGAGTGTTATAGGCATCGGCTCCTTTCAATTGAAGCTTAGTTCTTGATGATCATTACTTTTAGAGAATGTCTTGCATGCATCGGGTCTTAGGAGAAATCTTGTTTCAGTTCAAGCGTTAGCTTCTATTGGTTTTCATTTGGTAATAGACTCGAACTCTATGGATATTATTTTCGATGGACATGTCTTTAGTAAAACTCATTTAATGGATGGATTTTATGTTCTTGATGTTGATGATTTTGCTTGCATGGTTTCCAGTTCTAAATCTTCTGTGAATTGGCTTGCTAGACTAGGTCATATTGGACAGGAAAGGATGACTAGGTTGGCTAGACGCGGCCTGATAGGGCTGCTCACCATAGTCGATCCTCCAACATGCGTGTCATGCTTGAATGGAAAAGCAGTGCGCAAACCATTTAGGAAGGGATTAGGAGTCGATAACCCTCTAGAGCTTATTCACTTGGACTTATGCGGCCCTTTTAATACTCGTGCTTGTAACGGATCATATTATTTCATCATATTTATAGACGATTTTTCGCCATATGGTCATGTCTATTTGATTGTTCACAAGTTAGAGGCCTTGAGATGTTTTCAACGCTGACTAAAGGAGATTGAAAAGTAGCTCGGTAGAATTGTGAAGGTTCTCAGCACTGATTGCGGACGCGAATACCTATCTGAGCAATTTAGACTGCTCTGTGAGGAAAAAGGGATCCGTAGGCAATTAATGACTCCTTATACGCCACAACAAAATTGTGTTGTTGAGCGAACGAATCGTATATTGTTAGACATGGTAAGGAGTATGATGATGCAAGCGAATCTTTCCTTATCGTTTTGGGGTGATGCGTTGTTGACTGCTGCCTACATACTAAATTGTATGCCGAGCAAGTCAGTGCCTGATACACATTATGAATGATAGACTGGGCGTAGGCCTAGTATAGGCCACATGCGACCATGGGGGTCTATAGGATTTGTGTGAATTCCTTCAGCTCAAGTTTCAAACCTAAACCCAAGAGGTCGCAAAGGGATATTTATCAGGTATCTAGAGCACTAGAAGGGATATGTGATGTTATGAGAACAATCAGATGTGACATTCGTCGAGGATGAATTTCCTTGCAAAGGCAAAGTGAAGAAGGATGTTCAACTCTATGAGTTAGATATTGAAGATGTCACTACTGGATCGATCGACGAAGGTGGGGAATTAGCTCCTAATGTCGCCAATGATCGTAGTGAAGACGCTGATCCGTGTGGGAGCAGTTTTATTGATGTTACTCTTAGTGGGAGCACTATGAAACCTATTTTCAGAGGGAGCTTTCAAACTCCTACAGGTATGAAAATTGAGCCTTCTAATCCTTCTCCACGAAAAACTAAGTGCAAGGTTGTCCCACCGAAGAGGTTTGATGATGAGACTTTTATCCCCGAGTTAGTAGATCGTAATGAGCCATGAAATGTTCGTGAGGCTCTCACATCGTCTAATGTATTTGAGTCAAAAGTTTCTATGGAGGATAAGTTAGATTCCATGAAAAGGAATCATGTATGAGAGTTAGTTGATCTTCCGACTAAGCGCTCTGCGATTGGAAACAAATGGGTTTTCAAGATTAAGCGCAAGCCTGATGGGACGATCGACAAGTACAAGGCACTTCTTGTGGCAAAGGGTTTCACACAATAGGAAGGTGCTAATTATGATGAGACATATTCTCATATAGTGCGTATGAACTCTGTACGTCTTATTCTGATGATAGTAGCGCATCTAGATCTGGAATTGTATAGATGGAGTGAAGATTGCTTTCTTAATGGGGAACTTGAGGAGGAGATCTCTATGGCTCAGCCTTCGGGTTTCGAGGCCTGTGGGAGCCAGCGCAACAAGGTCTGCCGCTTATGGCATTCCATTTATGGACTTAGGCGGTCTTCTAGACAATTGTATCTTCGCTTCCTTCGAACTATACTTGTGGCAAAGTTCATGGTCCTGGAAGAGGACCATTGTGTGTATGTGAAGCGCTCCAAGGGGAGTTTGCTCATACTTTCACTCTATGTCAATGGCATATTGATCGTCAGAAATGATAAGGATAGCATTGTCACCGCTCAGAAGTTATTGTCCTCTCTATTGAGATGAAGGATATGGGTAAGGCTCATTTTATCCTTGGGATAAAGATCGTTTGTTATCAATCAATATGGTTTCTTGGGATGAGTCAACAGACTTATATTGAGAAGATGTTGGAGCGTTTTAACATGGATCAAGCCAAACCCATTGACACTTCATGTAACAAGAGTGCTACTCTCTTCCATGATCATTGTCCCCAGTCTGATGCAGAGAGACATAAGATGTCTTCCATTCCTTACGCGAGTGGAGTCGGGAGTTTGATGTACACTATAGTGTGTACTGGACCCGATATATGCTTCGCGATAAGTTTGATGAGTCGTTTCCAAAGTGATTCCGATCACGAGTATTGGAAGGCTGTGTAGCGTATTTTGAGGTATTTACGAGGCACTATAGATTATATGCTATGTTTTCAAGAAGAAGAGTTTCGCATACGAGGATTTGCTGATGCGGATTGGGCCATCGACGCAGATGAGGACAAATCCACGTCAGCCTATGTGTTTATATCGAATGGTGGAGCTATATCTTGGAGCAACAAGAAGTAGCCTTGTGTGGCTCTATCCACCATGGAGGCCGAGTACATTGCTTGCAGCGCAGTCGCCCAAGAAACTTTTGGCTTAGAAGGTTCTTTGAGAGTTTGTTGAGCACAGAGAGCTCTAAACGTAAGGTTACATTGTATAGTGATAGCATGTCAGTCTTTGCAATATGTTAAGAACCAAAGGACCACAACAAGACGAAACATATTGAGGCAAGATATCACTTCATCAGAGATTCAGTGGAGCATAAAAAGGAGATTACATTAAAGTACTTAGCTACTAGCGATAGGATCTCTCACCCGCTTACTAAGCCAGTTGTTAGGGCTTCGTTTGCGGACATGTTCGTAACATGGGGCTTTGTAGGCCTCAGTCATACTATTTTGGTATGTATTCTCTTCTTTTTGACATTGAAGACTGATAGGAATGTGCAATCCCTCCATTTGAATAGAAATTGATGAACAAAACTCAGGAGTTTAACCATGATGTAATTAGTGTGCTTAGGCTAAAAATTAGGTTAGTAATCTGCAGCCTAGGGATGATGGAAAAAGCAGACAGCCATAGACGGAGAGCATTGTGGGCCACCACATGTAGACTATGACAGGGAGATTTCAGCAAGATAGCTAAGACATACATAGACAACAAAAGACCTACAATTGCTTTAGGATCTAGGATCAATCTTCTTGACAAGGATCAACACAGCAATGCAGAAAAGATTGTAGCAGTGCCGGGTACAGAAGAGGTTACAGCAGTGCAGATGAGGTGTCAACGGTACTAGGTGCAGGCTAAGTGACAATAGACTGAATACAGCAGAGCTAATTTCATGCTTGGACGAGGATCAAAGGATAGGTTAAATCGAAGATTCGAGGTATGAAAAATCTATACTAGGATCAGAAAAGCTGAAGCAAGTCTGTCAACATCAGTGATGGGATCACTGTGAGCAAAGAGACAAAGCTGTCAATATCTGAATAGTACAGTCACGAGTTCTCATCCTCTCAGCCGATAAAAGGGTATCAAAGGAGCTCAGAGGACAACAGAGGCGTGGACAATGATATTTTGAACTCTCTCAGAAAGAAGAAAAATCAGAAATCATTGTTCAATTATCGGAGTGAGGTGTAAAGAAGAGTCCGGAAGAAGGGGATTCGCTAGTCTGCACTGAAGAACAAGAAGCTGCAGCAGAGTCCAAAGAAGGATCTATGCAAGGATATAGGTTCTTAGCCTTTAGCAAGTTGTGAACTTATAAAGGGGTTCTGTAAGCCATAAACAAGAAGATAGTGAACTCGTCTTGATAGGAATGTGCAATCTCTCCATTTATATAAAAATTGATGAACAAACCTTAGAGGTATTAACCATGATGTAGTTAGTGTGCTTAGGCTAAAAATTAAGTTAGTAGTCTGCAGTCTAGGTTAGATGTTGAAGAGCAGACGGCCACAGATGGAAAAACATTATGGGGCCACCAGATACAGACCACTACAGAGAATTTCAGCAAGGCAGCTAAGACATGCATGGACAACAAAAGACCTGCAAATGCTTCAGGATCTGGGATTAATCTTGACAACAAGGACCAAAACAGGCAATGCATAAAGGATTGCAATAGAGGTGAGTGCAGACGAGGTTGCGACAGTGACTAGGTGCAGACGAAGTCTCAATGGTAGTGAGTGCAGACTAAGTTGTAGCAGACTGGGTACAACAAAGATGGTTGCCAAGGCTGGATAAGGATCAAAGGACTGGTCAAATCGAAGATTTTAGGTATGGAGAAACTGTACTAGGATCAGAATAAACCTGATCTATCAACATCAGTGAAGGGGTCACATGTGTTGTTGACAGACAGGCTGTCGACATCTGATCAAGTACAGTCACATGTTCAAATTCCCTCAACCTATAAAAAGGGATCAAAGGAGCTCAGAGAATAGTGATGATGAATGGTTGAACGTACAAGAACATACGAAAAATCTGAATTCATTATGAAAGATGTTCAAGTGAGCTGAATCAAAGAAACAGGAAGAAGGAAGTTCACTAGTCTGCTCTAAAGAACAAAGCTGTAGCAAAGTCCAAGGAAGGATTTGTGCAAGGGTCTAGGTTCTTTACCTTTGGCAAGTTGTAAATTTGTGAAGGGGTTATCTTGTAAGACAAAAACAAGAAGATGGTGAAATCACCTCTTGGATTGACTACACTGGTCACCAAGGGAAGACTGGACTAAGCTTTCGCTTATCAGTTGATAACAAGTGTCTGAACTAGTATAAAATCTTGTGTTCTTGTCTTGCTTTACTTTATTTTGCATATTATAACTGTTGGAAATTAATTGAACAGCACAAAGAGACAAGCTTTCAAAGCACAAGTCTCTGCAGTAGATGCCTCCTGCAGTCTGCAAGGATAATTAGTGTATTCTGATTGAACACTTTGCTGCATCACATTGAGAATTTTAAAACAACCTATTCACCCCCCCCCCCCTCTCTAGGTTGTATCTGTGGAACTAACAATTGATATCAAAACCTGACTTTTCAGACTTAATAGTTTTTGGAAAGAAAAGGTCATTTCTTTTGATATAAGCTTGCAAAGAAGTTACTAACAATTTATTTTGTAGAGTAAACATGGCTTCTCCAAAGTTACCCAAGTGTCCTAACAGCGGCGAGCCACCAGCATGTTTGTTTGACAAGTTTAATCACTGGAAGCTGAGAATACTAGCACATCTAGACTCAATAGATGAAAGGATGTTTGATATAATCACAGATAGGCCATACATGCCAAAGATGTCAAATCCACTCGATGTTTCAAGGGAAGTGGACAAACCCAAGTCTCTCTGGACAAAGGAGGATTGGGACTTGGTGTTTGTAGATAGAAGGGCCATAAATCAAATCTTCAAAGTGCTTGATGATGACATGTTTGAGATATTGGTTCACACAACCACTGCAAAGATTCCATGTGCTGATCAAAAATCTCAAAACTTTAAGGAAGACTTTTGATAACAAAGAAGTCAACCTGAAGTTCATGAGATCACTTGGTGAAATATGGGGAACAAAGACCACAACGATAAGGGAGTCCAGGGATCTTACAAAAATATCCTTGGCATAGCTATATGGAGTATTGCACACTTGCAATCTAGAAGTGGAGCAAAAGAAGCAAATCGATGAGGGTAGGAAGAAAACTCTGGCTTCAAAGCATAAGAAAAAAATTCTGAGATCTATGACAGAAGAGGAAAGTAGTGACACCTCGTCTGCAAGTGAACAAGCAATCTCAGAAGAATTTGTACTAATGGACAAGAAATTCAGAAAGCTGTTAAAAAACAAAAATACCAAGAGGAACCCCTCAAGTAAGGCCAAAGAAGCAGAAAGGAGGTCTGTTATAACGGCGGAAAGCCGGGGTACATTGCTGCACAATGCAGACGATCAGCATAGGAATCGTCTGCACAAAGGAACAAGAAAAAATACAGCAAAGGAAGCTCTATAAGGAAAGAAAAAGACAAAGCCTATGCTGCAAAGACATGGAGTGAGACAGACTCAGATGATGAAGAAATAATCTCAAATGCACAGCTCTGCCTCATGGCAAGGAGTGAAGAAAAGTAAAGGGTATTTGATTTCTCTAATTCAGATGCCACTCTAAAGGAATTGAAGGAGGCTCTTCAAGAGACCTCTGAGAACTTTATTTCTCTTTCAAGAGAAAATAAAGACAACCTGGAATTGATTGCAAAACTACAAGAAAATTACAATCTGCCCTATGAAGAAATTGACAATAGGTCAAATGACTTAATAGTAGTAGAAAATAAACTAAAGGAATCAGGTGAGAAGATAAAACTTCTCAATGCAGTAGTGAAAACACTCACAAAAAGAAATACTGAGCCTCAAGCTCAGGTAGACACATGGAATGGAAAGACCCTGAATTTGCAAAGGATGTTAAACATGGGTCAATCCTCATGCGATCGATCAAGACTAGGACATAAAAGCTGGTTGAATGAGGTTGTACACTCAAAAGTAGATAATGACATTGCAACCAGCAAAAAAGAAGTAAAACAGACCCTGTAAAAATATTATAGAAGGGTAAAACCTCTCCTAAACAAGGAAAACATAGCAGTAAAGTCTATGCTGCCTAACCCAAAAGGATAAAGCCCTTGAGCAAAACGTCAGCACAAACTAGTTCAAAACATCTCAAAGTGTGTACAGCCTGGAACTATAAGATGGAGGCTAACAAGAGGCCACACAAACCTCAATATGCACCAAATTACTCAGTATGGAACAAAACTTCCAATATTGCATAGAGAAGACCATATCAGAAACCCGTCTGCACATGCAGAATGCAGCAGAGGGAATGAAAAAAAACTAACAGACCACCTAGAGCAATGAGACCAAGAATGTACTGCTATATTTGTGGCAAACCTGGTCACAAATCATTCGAATGCTGGACACCACAAAAACTATTTAAGTGTGGGTGCTCAAAACTAACAAATAAGGACTCATACTTGTGGGTACCATGTAAAAGATTTCAACCCTTTACTGTAGGAACAAAAGGATGGAACATGGTACCTGGACAGTGGATGCTCAGGAAACATGACTGAGAACCAAAGCATATTGAAAGATTACAGGAAAGAAGAAGGACCTCTAGTCATCTTTGGAGGAGGCAAGACAGGTAAAACTAAAAGTTATGGGAATCCTTGGTATGGGTTCCCTAATCTTTAGAGATGTAGCTTATGTCAAAGGATTAGAACACAACTTACTATCCATCAGTCAATTATGTGACAAGAATTATGATGTTTCCTTTACTCATAATTCATGTCAAGTAAAAGATAAAGCCACCAAATGAGTCAAACTGATAGGAACAGAAAAGGAAACATCTATGGAGTAGACTTCTGTTCATCTCAGTCAGTACAAGTTACATGCTTTTATACTGAAGGTGCTAAAGATATAAACTAGCTATGACACAAAAGACTAGCCTATCCAAATTTCAAAACCATAGCTAAGCTATCCTCAGAAAACTTGGTACGAGGACTTCCTCAAATCAAGTTTAAAAAGGATAAGCAGTGTAAGTCACGCCAAGAAGGCAAGCAGACTAGAGCAAATTTCAAATCAATAAACTCATTAGAAACAATTAGAGTTCTTGAACTGCTCTACATGGATCTTTTTGGTCCAATAGAAGTAGAGAGCTTAAATAGAAAGAAGTATACCCTAGTTATAGTAGATGACTACTCAAGATATACATAGGTAATATTCTTACATAAAAAAAGTGAGACTTGCAGTCTGCTGATTAGATTTCTAAGACAAGTACTGATGTGTATGAAAACACACATCATTTCTTTACTCTAAATGTTTGTTTTATGCCTCATGTATCGTCTATTTTATGTTGTTAGCGTCTTTTTATCTTGGAATGTTGGTACTACTACGTTTTTATGTTTTTGGCAGATCGATGCGAAATTTGGAACAAAATGAAGAAAGATGAAGAAGATAGACAAGTCATGAGCTCAAAGTCTAGAATTCATAAGTTTATCGTTATTTCACATGTTTCAGGAGTTAATGCAGCAAAGTTTCACGTCGATATGTTAAGATTAGCATGTTCAGAAGTGATGTATAAGTTTTTAGAATTTTTGGACGTCGTTTAGTATTTTTTTGTAGAAGTTTTAGGTGATCAGCACACCTGTCGCGGCCACTATACGTGTCTGTCACGGGCAAGACATATGTCGCAGGCGATACTCCATGGTCGTGGGCGCGACGTTCATTTTTAGCAGAATTGCCGATTTTTAATATGTCTTGGGCGTGACACACTGGGTCACGGGCACGACGCTCTCCCGGATGCAGATTTATTGTTTTCAGCCGTCGGATCGTTTTGCCTTCAACCTATGCCTATAAATACATTGTTTGGGTTCTTCTAATCATCATTGAGCATCATAGGACGTCAGTGACGGCAGAGACGATTAGAGGAAACGGAGACGTGAAGAGGAGAAGCCGACGAAGGTTTTTGATCAAGCTTTGGAGGAGAATAGATCCGCAATAATTTGTGTAGCATTGGACACCTGTTTGGAACACATCGTGTTCTGTAAAACCTTTGTTCTCAGATATTTACTTCCTGCAGAATGTTTTTCTTTGATGCTATGACTCATTCCATGCTTAGTTTGATCAATATACGTGAGTAGAACATTAGTAAGGATGTGTTGATGACCTTTTGATGACCTTAGATCATGAGATGATGCGTATTTAACTAAAATCAGAGATATTGATGATGAATATGTTGCATTAAACCTGTTAGAACTATCGCGCAACATATGTTTATTAGATTGATCACCTAATATACGTAGGTTAGAGCTATAAATCATGCTAAATGACATATTTAGTAGCGAATTGATATAATATGATTTAAGCTAATTCTCATATATAATCAACGGTTTTATATGCATATAACATGATTAGTTTAAGATAATTGTTATTCATGTTATGAATGATTTTTTCATGTTTTGAATCAACTCTTTTAATGAAACCATGTTTGAGCTAATTTAAATGGTTTTAATTTATTGAGTTAGTTTGACTATCCGAGCTAATTGGAAGTTAGAAGTTAAGAAACGTAGTGAGCTAAGCCAAAACTCATTACGGTCATTCTATATTAATCATTACGTCTAAAATTCAGAAACATCCGTGATTGATCTAGGTGACTCAAAGGTAATTCAACCATCGTCTCTATATTTCTCCCAACTTAAGGAAACTCCTCTATATCTCAGCTCTATCTTAGCTTCTGTTCAATCTAGTTAGTTTAGTTTTAAGTTATCCTTTTAAACAGTTGAAACACCCCCCAAAATTTTATCTTTAATCTTACCCCTTCCTTAGGACAGAAATTACTCCAAGTTTTGTTTAGGTCAACATTTGTTGTTCCCTGTGGGATCGATTCCTGCTTCCATATCTACATTAGTATGTATAGCGGAGTAAAAACAAATTGACACGTTTTACGACAAATGTGGAAGACGTCATAATTACATCCTTGGCTGACTTCGCATCAATATGTGGCCAGCTTGTCGGAGGAGGAGATTTACAAGAGATGGGGGCTTGGACAGCTTCCATCGAGCCCCTTGGTGGAATCATTGACGCCATCTCCCTCCCCTCAGCATGGTGCTACCGGCCATATTGGTCGAAAGGCCATGCTCAGCATGATCCTCCCCAGGATAGGGAGAAGTATGTTAAATAGGGTCTGGTCGTGTTTGCCCAACAAACATAAAATGACCTTTTTCGGGTGAGTGTTTCGTTCTGCTTTTCATCTTCCATTTTCTCGAGTTCCTTTCGGCTTGCTGACCTTAATGACTTGCTGACCTCTGCAGTGGGTGTCCCGTTATTCCCAATTGACCCATTACTGGGAAGCGTCTGTCAAGACGGCCAACCAGGCGAGGGCCGAGCTCCGAGTCGCTAACTCGGTCAAGGAAGAGGCCGAGGCTCAGCTTGCTGCTGTCAGGCTGAGGATCATGGGACAGACAAGTCGATCAAGGAATTGATGGCCGCTCTCTCTGCTCCAGACGATCAGATCAAGGAGATCAACAAGAAGATAGTTGAGCTGGACAAGGGCTACTTCGATCTTGATGCGATGCTGAAGTCGGCCCAGGTTGGTTTCCATGTCCGAAAGAAGGAGATCAAGGAAGCCTTCGCCAAAAAGGCTTCAATCTGGGCTACGAGATGGCCTTCAAGGTGATCTGTGACTTTGAGGAGGCCAACCTCAAGGCCTCAAGAGAGAAGAAACTCTTGTCCGAGTTTTCTTATGCTGTTTTATGGACGGTGAGTGACTTCCCTGGATATGGGATGCTGTCCGGTTAGACCACTGCCGGTCGATTGGCTTGCCCGTATTGTATGGAAAGAACGAAGTCATTTTATCTAAAGCACGGGAAGAAACAGAGTTGGTTCGATTG